>JAQFZG010005553.1:0-10201 GCA_034695465.1 Entomobrya nicoleti
CATAATTTCATTTTGGTAAATTATATGAAGTTCCAGAATATTTGTGTGTAAATCGTGAAAATCAAAATGTTATTCATCTCAAATTTTCCATTTTCTAAGCATTTTCAGGTTTCTTTCGGGCTGTACGAGCATTTTATTTATCACGTTAACATTTTCTAAACAACAACGATATTAAACCTATACGAAAAGGTTATTCGAGAACGAAAAGTTCATAAAAATACTACTGGAGAAGGAGAAAGTCATTTCCACCTACGACAATGGTATCCCGTAAAGTTACGCTTTGGCAGCAGCCGATGCTAGAAATAATTAGGAAGTATGAAGTATGCATGCCTTGAGTTGGTAATTGGCATACTTGATACTGAGCCTTTAGTTCTGAATTTTGATAGTCATAATGCTTTTTATTTTCTAATATCAAATATGGAAACGGGGATAAAATTATAGACGGAATAATTTGGAGCTGAGTGTAGTAATACAACATAACACTTGTAGTACTTCGCAAAAAGAGCTGAATACAACAGCAAATGTTAGTTGCTTCCTTTCACTCAACTCAGGTAAATCCCTTTTACTCTAGCAAATGTACGTCCAACTCTATAAGATTGACAGTTAGTTTCGTAACAAATTTCTGTACTAAATCTATCTGAAATCGAGCGTGTATCCATTTTCTTATGTAAATTCCACATGTTTAAATATCGCCGTACTTGGTACACACACACACACGTTTCCGGGGATCACTACAAGAGATTGAACGCACTTTTATCGTAACGTCAGCTCTGTTTTCCATATGAATGTACAATACTCATTAATTTCTATACAAGGGGTCGTCATCCTGTTCGAAGTAACAGGAAACCCATAGCTTCAATCCAAGGCATATGTAAGTGTTTTCTATCACTCACTCAGTTCAGTTAAGCTGTACATCAAAATCTTTTAGTAACATCATCGTTTCATTCGCCGTAAATGCTTTTATACTGACATCTCATCTCGCATTAAAGCGTCATAAACATCATACCCATCAGATGTAAATGAACCAAAAATCCTCCATCCTTGCTTCCCACATTACCAACAACAATGACATTAACACATTATTAGTGAAACCATTTATCGTATTGTAACATTACATATACGTCGTCTTAAAGTACAAACATTTCTAGTCGGGTTTCAGAACTGATTTAAGAATGAATCTATAAATTATTTATTATGTTTGCTTCTCCGTGTGTCACAACCATTAACATCAAAATAGGTCAACTCAGTAGTTTGTTCAAATTTCATGAAATCCCGTTTTCTTTACGCTCTACACACATCATAAATAAGCATTGAAGTTGAAGATTCATGACATGCAGCAGCAAAGCATGGAGTAAAAGATTTTTACTTCTTCATTTAATGTTAAAATGCATACATCATATTCTAAAACACATGTCAGTAAAACGTTAATGGATATTTACCACAAAAGATACAGGTTAAAGACATGTAATCATGTAAATCACTTTGTTGTGCGTTCTCTATGTTAATGACATAAGCAATACTGATGTTTATGGTAGATGAATGGATGGATGAGAGGTATGGAACATCATTTGAAAAAGATCAATGCTTTTCTTTCAAATTCCGATACTCGTCATCATGACATAAAACACGTAAACTCATTGTCAGGGCATGCTTTTTACCTCCCCTTGTATTTCACCGCACGTGCCCCTAACGGATGTCCGCATACTAAATTCTCAATATAACTGTTAAATGACATCATTGGTATTTCTATTTCTATGAACAATGAAGATAACCGACACAATGTGAGGTACAAATGTATAAATGTATATAATTTTGAAGAACACAATTGAATATTTGGTAAAAGCATTCAAATGTACATTGAAGACCGTTTTTACTGTTTTTTTGGCTAAGAGTTCCCAATCCCTTTTCTTTTTATTATTCAATATACAATATTCTATAAGAAAGTTCCATAAAAAACATAACAAATATAAAGCAAAAAGTGAAATAGCACTTAGGTAAAATGGCTACAGTTAGTTGTAAAAGGAGCGGATAAACTTGACCTTGTAGGTGTTTAACTTTCATGGACAAGTAATGAAAAGCCTTATAAATGAAAGGAATAGTCAGGTATGTGTTTGAGAGAGAACATGTTCATCTATCTGAGTCGGATCCATCATTTCTCTGCCATACTTTGCGAATCAGATAACAAGTTTATTGAATAGCCGCTTAAAGTCGTATATGAATTGAAGGAGCATTATAATAATTCATGTAGTTTTATTACCACCAAATTTAAGTTGATATTTTAGCACAGAATTCAGCTGATATTTTATCAATATCCTACCAACGAAAGTATCCTTCAAAAACAGAATTTACCAGAGAAGAGTTTATACTTGTACCGTGCACTAGACTAGAGACTAGACATTCCCCCATTCTACCACATACTCTTCCGATCGATATGGCCTATTTAACTAATGCCCTACTTTACTTGTGCTCATGCCATTGCTGCTAGTCATAGTCAACTTCTACTTTAGCTTGGCTTGGCAGTCTACGCGTTTCTTATAAAGGCCAAATTGCTTGCTTTTCTGCTTTTATACACTGTAATACTAACTATTCTGATTAATGTTGCCTTCGCTTTCGTTGTGCGTGTGTATCTTTTTATCCATTTTAATATGCATAACTCTGTAAATAAAATCGGATTAACACCACTAGTCCAAAATCGCAACAACAACACATGTTACATTGATTGTTTTAAGACAAGCACATTTTATTAATGTCTACAAAAAATGTTACTACTGCTTAGTGTTTAGATATTATTTAGGAAAATAAGGATGATCTAAAATACAACTGTTAAAATGGATTACTTATTATGTTTGGCTTGGCCAAACAATAAATGTTATATCATTATACATATAACTAACTAGCACAGGTAATAAAATACCAACACTTAATTATACGATGCATTCTTCCATTCTTTGTAAGTCATTTGATGCAACTTATCAAACATGCTTTTACATTCACGAATAACGAAGAAAAAATTGCAATTACTTAGGGGAAAAAATTAATCTGTCAAGAGAATACGTAAGACCATACTTTGCTGTCCATCAAACCAATGCGAATCAAGAATTTATACGTTTTTTTATTTCAAAATACGGGGAGATAATACAGAAAATTGGAATGCATACATCGTGTTTCTTGGCTATTGCATAACGCTATAAACTATGTGAGTGAGTAACTTCGCTTGACTATCTTCAGAGTAAAAAGTACAAAGAAGGTTATACATAAAAGTAGTAATTAGGTGCTACATATAGGATCGTACGAATGATATTGCTTGTATGCTTTTGTTTGTATGAAACAAAGGCAATTTTATTGTTACGTTTCATTAACTCATTGTCATCTGCTAAAAAGAATCATACATTATTTTTTTACGTTTGCAATTATTATGGTATCAAACCAAACATGCTACGCCATTTCATTCCCATCCATCAATATTTTTTTTTGTAAAATGACACAACAGAAAGTGAAACACTAAACGCTATCTAACATTTATCAAGTTAGGTGCTCCAGGGTATTGCATATTTATATTTATGAATATAAAATAGTACCATTCACTTTTTTAAACTAAAAAACGTAATAAAATTGAAAACCTGTAAGTTTTGCTTTCTAAAAAATTCACGATTTTTAAAAACTGAAAGTAATCTTTTTGCCCTTTCTCCGATCTGACACATTCAAAGCATCCGGCATGCATTATATTCGAACTACCAATCATTTCAATAATATTGTCAGCAAAGCAAACAGGGCAGGCAAAACTTTTAACCTCGATTTGACTGATGATAGTGATGATGTAGAAGCTTGAGGAAGAGCAGGTACATGCTATATTCTGGGAGAAGATGATAGCATACTTATTTCACAACAAAACATGTAAGACTAGCCGAACCAGAATGTAACAATGATAACATAAAAAATAGCATAATATGAATGTATGTTTACCAAAAATACGTTCGTTTACTACCAAATAAAAGGTAAATAGGGAAGGCTTCATCACATCCATTCTCATTTCACAATCTACGAAAAAGCCTTGACATAGATCAGGTTAACCATCATCATCAACGTTATGAGGTTTATCGTTGTAAAGATTCATGATTCATGACTACGACAATACAATATAAATACGTACAAGACAATAATATACCTACTAACAAAAATACGTTGTGTGTAATAATTGTTCTGCCATATGGTTATAGTTATAAGGCAAACAACAATGGAAATAATAACACATACAGCCATTCATAAAAGTTGTAATAGTCGAAAAATGAACACCAATAGCAAAAATACCATCTCGTGAGAGATATCTCCATAATACAATCACAGAAAGTCAATTGTTAAAATTACATTCATACTTATACTATCTGATTCTGAAGTTTCAGATAGAATGTATACTCTCTCTCTGAATAAACTCTGAATATAAACAGGTATGAATATTATAATAGCCAGTGATATGAGTGCAACTGGGCCCTCCTTGCCCATAAAATAATATGATTATTATTATTAACAAAAAAAATACGACTCTTCGTGGCATCTCCACCTCACACAACATTTAATAACGTGACTGTTCTCCTGTAAATACACTAGGCCAACAGTTACGAATTGACTTCTATTGACATTGATGCTGTAATAATAATAATTTGTTAATTTATTTGATGCCCGATATTTCAGTCATAAAATGGTTTCTACCTACTTTTGTTAATTCGAATCCCATTGATATATTTAAGTAATAAAAAATCAACCCGTTGCAAATGTATTTTCTCAATACTTAAATTGCACTTCATTATATTTTGTTTTTCAACCGTATTCTGTATAATTGATTGCATGCACAAACACAGTATTAATCCCTCTCAGATCTTCTCAATCATTTTTGTTGGAAAAGAACCCGTTATGTATGGTACAGAAGTAATAATAACGTTTCCACTTCCAAGAATATAAATATTATATTTACATATACTTTCATTACAAAAATGTACGCAGTAACCAACATCCAAGCCCTTAACTCTGAATTCCTAATTTTGCATACAACTTTTAAATGAGATGAATTTATTTACAAAGCTTTTTTAAAACATTCCACGTAGTACATTTTAGGATATGAGAGCATCTTGAGAAAGATTGTGCACGTATGTATGTAGATAAGTTATGAACTGTTGGAAGGCTTACATATTATGTGCTTCTCGTTCTCAGTAAAACTCATTGCATAGTCAATACATTGCACGTAGGCATTCTTTTTTTGCGAACAGCACTGATGCTGCTGGTATGTATGTAGTAGATTTAAGATATCGTCACACCATAACATCGGTATCAAGTATGTCGCGGTGTTTTTCCTTTCATGATCTCACTACTCAGAACTTGAACAGATAGTTTTATTTGGTTGAACATTTGACGGCACAATATTATTAAGTATGAGTATTAAGGTAAGCTTATCCTCACTGTATTGAATTTTTTGTCTCTGTTGACAGTTAATATACGCGCATTGCAAAACTACTTTCATCCATAAAAAGGTTGAGTTTGAGTACGACGCTTACAAGTTCCGTTATAATTAAGCTACCAGAGGCGCTTTATACATACTGAATACGGACACATGGTTTTGATAATCGCTACCTTATAATAAGACAACCAACCCAGCAAGTTCAACTGTACTTCACAATTTTTTTACAAACTGCATAAAAATTAAGACAAGCTGGAAGGGCACCTTTGCGAAACTTATTTTGGAAGTAATGATGGTGAATAGCATTCAAAAATCACTCATCCTGTTTTTTGATGGTGATACAAATTTATTCAATAATGTGGAATTGAAAAGGCCTGCAAAGAGACAATTTTAGTCTTTCCTTTCACAGAAATGTTTTCAAGGTTATTTCTACGCACATAATTAGCATGACTTTAATAATAATAATAAAGTAACAAAAAGAGAGAGAAAACAGGTGAGCGCATATATAAACAAGTACCACAAAAGCATGTCCTATACTTAGACGGTTTCAGCTTCAGCATTAGCCAATTAACGTGTTAGTGATTTTTGGAGAAACGTGAAAATCCACGTGCACGATAATCGAAAAGGAAGAAATGTTTTGCAAGGGATGATCATATGTCATGCATGAAAAAAAACGTTGCACCTGACTGCTACTGAGAAGCATATTAATAGCATTGGTCCCATTTATAGCCAGCCTCATTGCTACAGCAACCCTTATGCAAATAAAAGCTTGATTGCAATGCTAAAACAAAATGACGACTTACCAAGAATGAGATGAAGCTTAGCATCCGTTTGAAATGCGTAGTGTAACGTGACCAGAAAGGGTGACTGACGGACGGCTTCCAAAACTTGTCTTTCTGTTTTTGTATGTTCGGTTGTCTTTTTCTTTTGAATTATAGCTGCCTTTTTGAGCACTTTCATGGCGTAAAGCTTTCTGTGATCATGACCTCCAACTTTGCGGACTAGAAAAACTTTTCCATATGCTGTAAATAAAAAAATAAAGCATTATTAGGTAACATAATAGTATAACATCTCTATTTTATCATTGCAATCACAACAAAGTAAAACACATGTCATTGTCATTGCTATCGCGTGCAGTTTATTTTGCAAGCCATTGTAAATGACACTCAAAGTTCATATTCCACAAAAGTATTGTGTCACGGTCTTTGCAGTCCAAATATATTCGTGCAACTACAGAAAATTTTGACACTTGGTCCTGGCAATTTTTATTATCCCAACTATGTTTCAACACTGTACTGCTATGGCCACATTCCAAATTACATGATAACGAATCGAATATTCATTTAAATACTTCCATCAGGCTCCATGACCTGAACGCCCATTCACAACTTGCTTACAACATATCATATACGTAGTAAAATATGTTTGCTAAAATCTCCCATTGCGTGTATTTGAATTAAGAATCATAATTTACGATGCAACTTTAATACCGACATCTTTTCATACGCAAAAGAACATGCGTCAGATAAAAGTATATGATAAATGAAATGAAATCTGCATCCTTCCTTACTGCTGTAACAAAAATCCTGAAAGCCTATTCAACCTGTTTGTTATGCTCTATTTCACCCAACCAGGAAAGGGTAAGGGCAACAACAAAAGTGTCCCCTTTTTACGTTCCATCATTATCATTACATTATGTACCGCATTCCTTCAATTTTTCAATTTAATGTGAAGGTGTAACAATAATACATTAATAATACGTTATTTCGACATATGGAATTGCAAAAGTTCTTCCTTCGCTAAGTACCAGCGATAGTCTTAGGATTAATTTTTTCATTTTGTTTTTAACAGTATGGCATATATTAATGTTACAATTACCTACATTATATAAATTAATCAACAATATGCATACAATTACGACCACAGTTTCAAGTGCTTGATTTTTACTCAATAATTCCTCTGCCAGGCTCCATTTTATAAACCATGTTTACCCAAAGTAAAAAAAAAATCTTTTGCGCAAATAAAAGAACGAGACGCAAGATACGGCCAAGGAGGAGAAATCAGGTCAGGATATCAACAGGGAATGCTGCTGCCAAAGACTCTCTATATATCATCTCGATAAAAAAGCAACTTTTTTGCTATAAACCAGCTTACACAAACAGGCAAGTTTTCGTATATGTTTATATGCCATACCCGCATTGAATTCTATTTCATAGTGATGGAATGCCCTTTGTATTCGCTTGAAAACACAAACAACAATAGTTATTATCCTTTTACTTGTGTCATGGCATAGCACGATGTAAAAATTCTTCTCAATTATTTACCACGATAACGACAAAACATATACAACAAGAACGAAAGAACGTCAAACCAAGAAAGTGAATAGATACCATATATCTAATGTGGTTGCAGTCATTGTGAAAATCGTGTATTTATAAAAAGCAGTAAAATTTCAACATCATCGCCATTTTTAAATGAAACAAGTGCCGTGCCGTGATGGTAGAAAATCATCAGTGGGCACATGCACTACGCAATAATCTTACAGTTGTGGCGTTGAATTAAAAGTACCTCATCTCTCTCACAAATACATTATCTCGAATAACGAACGTATATACAATATACATCATTTTTCTTTGAAGCTTTAAGATGTGAAAATATATAGCGATGATTTGATAAAAAAATATGTGTACAAGCATAGGTACTTCTCTTGTTCTGCCTTGCCTGCTAAGATTATCTTGTGCAAAAATATTATAATAGATGGTTTTCTCATAACAAAACAAGGATATACTCAGGTGAACACGTACGTACTCCAAGGTAAAAATGCTACTGTGAGAACTCTGGTAAGACAGACTGAAAAAACAACAGTTACCTATAACATATATTGTGATAGTGATGATGACGGCTTAGGTAGCAGTGTATCAGTGCAAGTATACACTTTGATCAAGTTGAAAAGTTACAAAGTAAAGTAGCACACAGGTGTATTAGATCAGATTTTTATGTTGAAATGGTTAAAGCCACTAAGCTAACTGATGAGAATAAAATATTAAAGTTTGCTGTCATTGTAATTATCTTCACTTGCTGTATTTATTTCTACTGTATTGTTGATATACTTTACATTTGATCTATTTAGCTAGACAGCTATATTGTATGTAAAAAAATCTTCATAATGAAAGGGTATATAGTTCTTTAATAACTGATACAGATGACGCGTTTGTCCAAACTTTACACAATAATTTAACAATGACTTTTACAAGCTTTGCCCGCTTCCTACTTTCTCTTTCACGTCATTCATCTCATTACATATTTCAAGTCTTACCTTATCAACAGCTTCGTGTAATAAAACGTGCGGTTTGAAAATACAAATAATGTGCATGTCGCATGTACATATTGAAAATAATATCTTGAAAACTTGGTGTTATTCAAGTATATATACATATATATATATGAGAGAGAATATTATGTAGATAGTACAGCAAAGTTGGTATTTCCTTCCTCTCTTGTTATTCGAGTATAGAGTTTTATCATATTACCCCCAATAAGTCCTTTTAGCAAATATACATCCTTCTTTCTAACAATTTTAAATGGTGGATTTTTATATACTTCCTTTATAAAAACATTGAAGTATCGATATGTACACAGGAAAGGAAGGAAAGTCCAGGAAGTAAAAACTGACAAACGAATGCAACTTAGCAATCTTGCAGTTCTGGCAGACATCAATGAACCGTGGCATAAAAAAATATCCAAGTTAGCTTTAATTCTGTGTAAAAAACTTTAACCTGATCTGATACATAATCTATTTTTAGCTAAATGCAGAACTGAGACGATCGAAAAGAGACATGGTAAGTTTGTATTGTATAATTTTGCCTTGACTAGTCCTACACGACTAGCAAAAGCTAATATCTTAGTCTTGACGTTTGAAAGGATCCTGTAGTTTTGAGTTAAACAATCCAAATAAGTTTTAGCCTTCATCGTAGAGCCGTCGCAGACTTTAATCATGAACTTCAGGAATTTGGCTACTGTTATCGTTATGTATTACTATTAATACTGTACACTTTTAGCGTATCAATTTAACTTTGAATTTTCTTTCTACCTAAGCCATCTACACTATATACTACTAATCTTCCGTTCTCAGGATAATTAAATAATTCTTCGAAATATGGCAAAATGTACGTAAATAAATTTTGTATATTTTATTACAGGACTCCTTGAAGTCCGGTCAAATTTGTAAGTGCATGACATGACATGCAATATGTACCATTTCCGCAACTTAGTAAAATGACATTCGGCCTGTGCATTTACTCCGCATAAGATATATATACGGGCTCATTTACGTAGGTACGTAGACGATAACAAAACTATATGTTACCTTGAAAGTGTTGTGTTTTTATTTCAATGAATTGCAAAGAAAACAATAATACAAAGAAGCCTACACTCAACCAGACAAGCAAAAAGTAGCTTTGGTCATGGTGTGAGCGGTTGAGAATTGAAGGAAGCCATGAAGGAATGCAACAGCATACAGTGTATTCTATCGTATTATCTATTCTTCTTCTTGGAGGCACGCATTGCAAATTCTAACGGTACTTCTTTTACATGCTTATGTATACCAAATTACTTATATCAACTCTTACTATACACTGAACCGTATGTAGAAAAAAGTGCAATGCATAAAATGAAATGTACAAACGATTTCGTAGAGATACCTAAACAATGTGATTGAATACATATCATAATGAGACTGAATTCATGTCAAAC
>JAQFZG010005554.1:0-10199 GCA_034695465.1 Entomobrya nicoleti
CAGAACCCTGACTTATGTAAGTAGGGGGCCTTTACGCTTTTTGCACCCCGGCCCTAGGGCCCTTAGCTACGCCACTGGCTGGAGTATTGAAAACATCTTTTCGTAACTCCAACAAGGTAACTTGATTTATTTGGTTAACGCCATGTGTGGCGTCATGATTTTTTTTTCTGATTTGAGAGTCGAGATGAATGTCTTCCAGAGCTTGTTGTAGTTATTACGTACAACGTAAGTATTTATTCTGTGATTTTTTTATTTTCTTTCAGTTAGTTACGAGAGGCTTTTCAAAATGATAAATGGAGGGAAAGACGAACCTGTCAAACCGGCATTGGAGGAGTTACTAAAATACAGTAAAATTGTCACGGTTCATAAAGAATGTACATGTCCAAAGCTGGATAATTTGAAGAAGATTTTGGAGGCAGTGGATGGAACCAAGTTCCAAAATGACATTCCAGTTGCGATGGTTGCCGCCATTGGACCGAAAGGAAGTGGGAAATCTTTTATCACCAACTTTCTCATTCAATACATGAAGCAAGAAGGGGAAGGTGGTTGGATGTCTTCGTTGGTGAGTCAAAATGGCTTTGCGGAAGGATTTTCATTTGGTTCCATTTCATCTGAGAAGTTTTACGAGCCGGATTCAAAGAAGGGCGCGTTTTCGGGAATTTATCTGTGGCCGGAACCATTTTTAATGACGAAGACTGGAGGTGGAAAGCTGGTTGTGTGGATAATGCATGTGCATTCTGTTCAGGATGATAGCCAGGAGAACTTGGCGGCGTTGGAACGTTTTTTGATGTTGACTTGCTCAAGAATTATGGAAGTCAAGTGGAAAAATGACGAAGAGGTAACGAATTAATATGACATTATTTCTACTGATTTTGTTAATTATGATAATTATGAACGTTTTATTAACTTGTGGAATGTTCTATAGTTTCGTATTTTGCAGCACAGCCAGTTCCTCTCCGACTATGATTCCAGCTTGCAGAAACAAATCTGCGATAGCGTCGTCTACACATTCCGTTCTCGAAAGAAAATTTCCGCTGATACTGACGAAGAGGCGATTGAAACTTTGCGGGAACTTCTGCAGGAAGTCAGGAAGGGTGAAACTGCTCCTCTTAATAGCTTGAATAACTGCAAACACGTGAACATCACTTGGATGAACGACATTCCAGAGCCATTGCACGACGGTAATGGGGCATTTAGTGCCAAGATGAAAAATGTTCACAAGCCTATTCGAGTTATTGTGGATAAAATGTTGGAAGAGTCAGAGATCGACCAAAAAAGTGGAGGGGAACATCAGTTAACATTGGGTAACATGATCCAATTCATAGAAACTGCAGCCAACAAGATTCTAGCAAGTGGTCCTCTTACTTCACAAAATCCGGATGAGAAGCCCGCTTATGACGAAAACAATTGCAGGGTAGCAAATCCAACATATTCAAAACCCATGGAAAACATTGCTACGTGTAGCAGTAACCTATCTAATGGCAGCGGCACCACACCACCAGTACCTCAGGAAGATCAAAATGACGAGTCTAGTAAAATGGACAAGTCGGAAATTATAAATGATGAGAAGATTAGTACAACTACTACTCTTGGAAATTTACACCCTCCAACCAAGACCCGTGAAACACGTGCATTATTTTTTGCTGAGATGATGGGTCCAACAGCTACAAATGCCAAGGTTGAAGTTGGTAACGATACTTTCCTGTTATCCGCAGACAAAGAAGAGGGTTTTAGGAATGTTGGTGTTAACAAAGACCAGAATCAGAATTCCACTAAGATCGTAAAACAAGAGATCCCCCAGTCATCTGATGCTGCCTCTATCCCACCGGCGACACCAAAGCCTGACTATTCCGACCAGAAATTGGAGAGGATGAATAACTTGAATTCGCAGATGGAAGTGGACCAGTCGAATCGACATGATGTTCTAGGAGGCTCAGCTGTGCCCGACCCTGAAGAAAATGGAAGAAATTCTACTGAACCAATGGATGTTGACGATGATGTGATGGTTGAAAAAGCTGTCCAACAATTGCAGAATGGGGAAAGTAGCAAGTCAGATCTCAAGAAAAAGCAACAGGAAGGAGAAATGGCTGCACAGAGGCTTGCTCGAGAAAGGAGACGAGAAGAGGCGACGAAGAAGCAGCAGGAGGAGAACCGAAAAAAGGAACAAGAAAGGCAGAGGACGGAGGAACAAAACAAAAGACAAGACGAGGAAGCAAGATCAGTGATGATGGAATGTTTCCATATTGCAGTTTCACAGATTCAACGAACTTTTCCTAGTAGCATAACGATGTGGATCAACGAACATTTAAACTTTTCTACTTTGAATCAAATCGAGACCATCTATGCCCACGCATTCTATGGTACGATCGAGGAGCACCGACAAGCTGTAAACGCAAAATTATGGAATGAGTTTGTATCTCGTGTGGATAACCACTGCAAAGAGGAATGCATATCTGTCTTAAAAATCATTTCTGAATCTGTTTTGCAACTTAATCGAGCAGTGAAAAAGCAGTTTGATTTTCATGGATATTTCAACGCGCCCAAGTTCGAGAAGATGTTCAAAGAGGAGTCAATAAAGCTGAAAAATCCTCAGGATGACATCATCTCTGTAATGATAAAATTAGCAACAGATAAGTTGCAGATTATATATCAAAAACATAACGAGCTTATTCTAGACGAGGAAAGAAATAATTTCAAGATTGTTAGTAACCAGATCGAGAACCTGTACCATGAACAGATGAAGAGATACATGCAGTTTGCCCCTTACAGTCCTCAAAAATTGCAGAACATTCACAAAAAACTAACGGAAAAGTTAGTCGATGCTTTCAAAAAGGCTTTCTATTTGTCCAGTGCCGTGAACAGTTTCATCACAACCCTTGAGGGTCCTCTGAAGGAAGCCCTTGCGAAAGGATACAAGTCTTATGAAACCAGTAATGACACCAAACTGGAGAAATCTCAAAGCGAAATCAACAAAATTCTTTCAAAATCTAAAATGAAGTATACCGAAGACATTGAGGCCATTTTGAAGCAATATCCGGATGGAGTAGAAATGAGAGTTCTAACCAAGCAAAATGACATCATTCGGACAGAAGCTATGAAGTTACTCGAGATGGAAATCAGACCAAAAAGAGAAGACGAACCGGTGGAAATTCACCAGGAAGTTTTGCAAAGCCACATTGACAATTATTGGCCGGCAGTACTGAAAGCCAATCACAAAAACTTGGAAAGAAAGAAGAAGAGAGACGAGGAGGAACAACGTAAACTGAAGAAAGTTGAAGCTCAGAGAAAGTTACAGCAAAATGGAGCCACGGAGATCCAAAAATCAGCCACATTATCTACGACTGTAACTGTAACCCCCCAACCTCAACATCAGCAGAATATATCAAGTCAAAAGAACATGTCACCACAAGTAAATGGAGAACCACCACTTCTAACACCTTTGGTATTCCATTTACAGTCATCGCGTATTGTAATGGCAATGGAAATCAACGGACATCCAACTATTTTGGAAAATGAACTTGGGGAAATGCAAACCCCAGCATGGGTTGCTTTGAATTCGGAAAATAAATTTGTCTATGGCTCTGATGCACTTGCCCTGGTGCATCAAGACGAAACTGACCAGGAAACCGACATTCTTTGTTGGAGTGTTGCTGACTTTTTCATAAACGGAAGTTTGTTACTAAGTACACAAGTCTGCATTAATGGCACGGACCATGAAATCACTCCAGAGTTCTTCCTCGCAGTATTGCTGAGTAACCTAAAGGAAACCACGGAACATAAAATGGGCTGCCAATGTATGACAGCCGTAATTGCAATCCCATTTTCGTTTTCCAGTCTGCAGCGAATTAGGGTCAAGGATGCAGCAAAAATAGCAGGATTTTCTGAAGTGTACCTGGTCAACGAGGCATCTGCAGCAGCTTACAATTTCGTATTAAGAGACATGCATCCGAATGCAGCTGCCGAGGTCCTTGTCCTCTCCGAAAACATCGATCGTGTGGATGCTTTTGTTTATTCATATGACGCTTTTGATAAGAAACTGAAGATGTTGGGACATGCTGGAAATTACCAAGATGATACTGATAGAAAGCAAGCATGGTCATTTAGAAAATTTGCGAAAGGAGCTATTAAGTCATTTTTAAACTACGTGTTCTCCAACGACATGGACAGTTCAAACCACAACGATTACACCACTCGAACTGTTCGGGATGCATGTAAATCTGCAATTAGTGATGCATCCTTTAGAAGATCCAAAATTGAACTAAATGAAGTTCTTTTTATTTGTGAGAGTTTTAACCGGTGGAGTGTTGTCTTGAGCAATGTTGCAAAGGATTTTGGGAGGAAGGCTTGTGATATCAACCAAGAAAACGCTGTCGTTTCTGGAGCAGTGATTCTGGGTAGAAATCCAAAAGAGATTGGACGCTTTGTCCGTGACAAGCTTGCATATGATGTGGAGCGACTTACCCAGTATTCAGGATGTAGGGTGGTCAGTTCCAGAAAAGAATTGTTGCCAGAAAATTCAAAAAAGCAAAATGTGACGTTACCCAATTGTCTCACTTTAACGTCATTTCATCAAGACGTTCTTGGAGTCTACCATGACATAGGTAAACTCGCAATAAATTCGAGAATGAATTGCGATCAGTACATTGAGCCGTCTTTAGACATCACTAATGAAGGAATCGTTAAATTCAAATCTGTTACGATGCATTCTAACCGGCAAAATTTGAAGAGCCGCGTTATTTACTATGTCCCAGAAGAATCAATTAATTGGACAACTCCTAATCTATCAGACGAGGCACTCACCATACTGACTTCCCTATTAGCCTCGGTTACGGTTCCAAAGGTAGATCCGGCTCTAGTTCAAGCAAAAACCTCTGTTCTTGAGAAATGCAAAGAGATGGAGGATAAAATCGCTGATGATAAATTCAAAATGAGGTCAGATCTCGCCAAAGAGATGGTCGCGAAAAATATTGCGGAAGCCAAACAGTTTGCTTCACATGAAAAAGCTTCAATTGATGATATCAATAAGCAGATGGACACCCTTCAGAGATTGTGCGATAAATATGAAAAGAAATAAGTAAGCTAACCACATGAAAATTACACTGTTTGATGATTTAATGATGTTGTCATTCATTTTTTTAACCGTAATTGTATCTTGCGTTTGATGTTTCCAGAGAAAGCAAGCACTAAGTGAACACTGCTAAATAAAATAATGTTCGCTCTGACTCTGTGAATAAACACCGGTGATTTTGTTTCCTAACTATGAAATTAAGTAATTAAATTATGTCTATCATTTACAATGTATACAATAAAATTCTATCATGTACTTGTTAATGGAATTATTATCCACCTCTGATTCAAAATTTATCATTACACATTCAATTTCAATGCCCATTTATCAGTCTAGCATGCACGTGGTGATTCCAAAATGGTAATTTATGGATAAATCATGATAATTCCATAGTTGAAATTATGAGTTAAAAGTATAAATGCCATTCCTTATGCAAGCAGTACAACATGTACTGCACTATAAATGCTGGTGATGGTCAGGAGTTTAGTGGGGTATTTAGGGATGATTTAGTTAAGGTTTGTTCCTACATATTTCCTTATACATTTTTGTATTGTAGTGTCCATTCCATTTCCATTTAATTACAATCAACTCTACACACTTTTCAAACATGTATATTTAGTTTGCATGACTAAATACATAAAGAACGATTCAATTCAAACTATAATATATTCAGTCGGGGAAGTAGTGATAGTGAAGGCTAAGATAGCTGTTTGCTGCGATAGAACCGCGGGTTCAGTGATTATGATTATCAGATATCATCCTTGTCCTGCTTTGAAAACTTATCAATGTACAAGTACAGCCGCATATTTTTCATAAACCATATAAAGTTACTATAAACTAGATTATGTGGAAGACTTCCACTGGAAGTACTGAACTAATTTTCAATACAACTTGTTATGGACTTTACATACATACATACATACGTGTAGTGGCAAGTGCCATGCTTGTCGTACTAACAAACTTTTGGGGTCTAGGTCTAGAACACACATCTACCAGGAAAATTCGTCAACAGTCTTACACAATACGTTTTGTATAGTTGTACGAATAACTGCAACTGGTTTATCAATAAGTTAAACATCAAGTCATCAATCATCATAATACTGTATATTAAAGTCGGTCTAACTACATGTTAATTAATTAGTAAACTTGAAACATCTCTCCATTTATATTATTTGAATACTACAAGATAAAAAATAGACATGTAACCAAAGTCAATAACGGAAGTGTTTTGTTCTTGCAATTCTTAAGGTACAACAACAACAAAGGTGTAAGGTGTTCCATAAAAAAAACTGGAGAAGTTGGGAACATGTTATCGAATTAAAGTCTTGTTCTGATCCTTGTGAAGTTGTGAATTACTTTACTAAATATAGTGGTTAATTCCCAGCCCTAAGTAACAGTCCATAGTATATGAGTTCGATGGAATACACCAACGCTCACACAGAAAGCACCTCTTTATAGCTGTTACCAAGGTAACTTGATTTATTTGGTTAGTTACGACATTAATTGAAAATTATTTCCAGTTGCAGCGGAATAGGTTTGAGAGCATGTAACATGTTTGTTTTTCTTTCTGATAGTTTAAAGGGAGATAGTTCAACATAATGGAAGGAGGCGGAGGGAAGGACAAACTGTCATTGGAAGGAGCACTCCCTCCTACCAGTGCTGCCTCGTCACCGGAAGTAGTACCAAAACCTCGTTCTTCCGACCAGAAAACGGAGAAGTTCAACAACCTGCTTTCCCGGGTGCAACGCCCGTACCAACGTGAACTTCCAGAAGCCCCAATTGTACCAGAGGAGGGGGATGCAATTAATGGAAGCAAGTTTGCTGAACCAATAAATGATGTTAACAATAATGCGACAGTTAAAGAAGTCATCAAAATATTGAAAGATGGTTATGAAAAATCCAAGATGAAGTATGACAAAGACATTGAAGCTGTGCTGAGTCAATATCCTGATGGTGTTGAAATGAGAGTTCTAACCAAGTATAATGGCAGCATTCGGGCAGAAACTATGAAATTAATCGAGATGGAAATCAGATCGAAAGTTAGGGAATTAATTGAAAATCATCAGAAGATTTTGCGAAGCCATATTGATAGCTATTGGCCGATAGTGGTGGAAGCCAATCTCAAAAACATCAAAAGAAAACAAGAGAGGGAAGAGAAGGAAGAGCGTGAGAGACAGGAACTTGAAGCACAGAAAAAGTTAATTGAAAAAAACAATGAGTTGAGACTGAGGAAATTACAAGATGAAATCAACAAAATCATTCTAAAATCCAAGATGGAGTATACTGAAAATATTGAAGCTGTACTAATTCTATATCCAGATGGAGTGGAAATGAAAGTTCTAGCCAAGCATAATGACAGCATTCGGGCAGAAGCTATGAAATTACTCGAGATGGAAATCAGAACAAAAGTTGGGGAAGACGAAACAGTGGAAATTCACCAGAAAGTTTTGCAAAGTCACATTGACAGTTATTGGCCAATAGTAACGAACGCCAATAACAAAAACATCGAAAGGAATAATGAGAGAGAAAATGAAAAGTTACGCCAACAGAAGAAAATTGAAGCCCTGAAAAAATTACAGCAACATATTGGAGCCAGTGAGCGAAGAGAATCAGCTACAACATCATCTACGGCTCTATCCCAATCCCAGCATCAACAGAACAAAAACAAACCATTACTTCAAGTACCTTTAGTATTTCATTTACAGTCATCGCGTATTGTAATGGCAATGGAAATCAACCGACATCCAACAATTTTGGAAAACGAATTTGGGGAAATGCAAACTCCAGCATGTGTTGCCTTCACCTCGGAAAATAAATTTGTCTATGGTTCTGAGGCACTTATTGTGGGTAATAACAAATCTGATTCTGAAACCGATAATATTTTTTGGAGTGTTGCTGACCTTTTCTTAAACAGTTGCTTTAAGACGGCGCGAGTCTGCATTAATGGCACGGACCATGAAATCACTCCAGAGTTCTTCCTCGCAGTTTTGCTGAGCAACCTAAAGGAAACCACGGAACATAAAATGCTCTGCCAATGTACGGCAACTGTAATTGCTATTCCATTTTCGTTCTCAAGTCTGCAGCGAATTCAGGTCAAGGATGCAGCTAAAATTGCGGGATTTTCTGAAGTGTACTTGGTCAACGAGGCGTCTGCAGCAGCTTACAATTTCGTATTAAGTGACATGTGTTCAAGCTCTGCATCCGAGGTTCTTGTCCTCTCCGAAAACCTTGATCGTGTGGATGCTTTCGTGTACGCATATAACGCTTTCGAGAAGAAGTTGAAGATGTTGGGCCATGCTGGAAATTACAAAGATGAAACTGGTCGCAGTCAATCATGGTCATTTAAACAAAAGGATAAAAGCGTTTACAAGTTCTTTAAAGGTTATGTGTCAACTGACGGGGATAGCTCAAAAAAGGACGACTGTGCCACTCGTAGTGTTCGAGATGCATGCAAATCTGCAATTAATGATGCATCCTTTGGACAAACCAAAAACGACCCAAAAGAATCGCTATATATTTGTGAGAATTCTAGTCGATGGAGTCTCATGTTAAGTAATATAGCAAAGGACTTTGGAAGGAAGGCTTGTGATATCAACCAAGAAGACGCCGTCGTTTCAGGGGCAGTCATTCTGGGTAGAAATCCAAAAGAGATTGGACGCTTCATCCGTGACAAGCTAGCATACGATGTGGAACGACCTACGGCCTATACAGGATGTAGGCTGATCAGTTCCAGAAAAGAAGTTTTGCCAGAGAATTCGAAAAAACTAAATGTAGTGTTACCCAGTAGTCTCAATTCAACGTCATTCCACCAAACCGTTCTTGGAGTGAACCATGAGATTGGTAAACTCTCAATAAATATGAGCCTAAAATGTGATCAGTACATTGAGCCATCTTTAGACATCACTAATGAAGGGATCGTTAAATTCAGATCTGCTACAATGGAATCAAATAGTAAAAACTTGAAGAGCCGCCTTACTTACAATGTTCCAAAAGAAGCTATTACTTGGTTAACTCCTAATTTGTCAGAAGAAATACTCGCAACGCTGACTTCCCTATTGGTCTTAATTACAGTTCCAAAGGAGGATCCGGCAGCCCTAGTTCATGCAAAAATTTGCGTTCTTGAAAAATGCCGAGAAATGGAGGAAAAAATTGCTGGTGATAAGTTCAAATTAAAGTCAGATCTCGCCAGACTTATGGTCACGAAGAAAATTACGGATGCGAAAAAATTTGCTACTCATGCAAATGTTTCATTGGATCAATTGGATGATGTCAATATGCAGATGGATATCCTTCAGAGACTGTGCGATAAATATGAACAGAAATGAGTAAAGTAACAATATACATAAATGTGTACAGTACATACATTTTAGTCTACCTAACATCTTTTAATTTACAGAATGGAGAGGGAGACGTATTTTGAATATTCCAAAAATTGGAACACAGGATACCGAGTGAACACAGATAAATAGAAATAAAATAATGGAACTCTGTGAGTATGCTGGTAATTATAAAATAAACTAATTAAATTATATTTTTCATTTACAATGTATACAATAAAATTCTCTCATGCTTTTGTAACAATGAAATTTTTATCCATCTCATTCCTCATAATATATTGAATTACCACCGATCTCTTAAACCAAACATAAACTACCGTCATCCATGCCATAAAAACAAGCACAAGTGCAAACATTGTTCTCTTCGTATAAGAATACATACTTCCATGATTCCCACTTTGTTTTACCATGACAACATAGTCATCATCATCATCCTCAACCTTCGATTTCTCAATAATAAACATAGCATTTTTCTCATCCTCTTTCCCTTTAACCCTTTCACTCCAAATCTCGTCACTTTCCACCTGCAAATAGTTCGACGCCCCCGCATAAGTTTGATCACTTACCGAAACCACTCCTCCGCCCTCAAAAGATTTGCAAATAATCTGAAACACATTCTCTCCATGATCCCTCAAATGAGCCGGTTTAAAAAGAAAATCCTCCCTTGAATGATTTCCCGGATAGTACGGATCCAACATCAAAGGATATGCTCCACTATGATCATCTTCCTCCTCCCAGTTACTCCAAGTTGCATGCAAATTCGGAAATCCACAATTAATTAAATGATACCATCC
>JAQFZG010005555.1:0-10198 GCA_034695465.1 Entomobrya nicoleti
TGCGGCATACCAAATACATAGCAATTTTTTTCTGTCAGCAACCAACAGAAGGTTGGTTAGCTATGCGTGTAGAGCTTCGACCGCAGGATCCTTCTCTAGCTTAACACTTGTATCCCTCTCGTAAAAGTTTAGTTCTCCAAAGTATATTCGAATATCCCTCGTTGCTTTAACATCACGCCTGAGCTCCCGCAACAACTTTGTTGAGCAGCCAAAAGTGCTCACTTTATTTGCAAGCACTTTTGACCAACGCTTTTTCACTTTTTTGCTCACTGCGTTCACAGTTCCAGGAATGGAATAACCAACTGCTAAAAACAAAATCAGATTTATTAGTGAGTACGCAGACATGCTGAATGTGTCCATACCAGTGGATGATCTCAAATTGCCACTTAAAGTTACAGTCGCGATTAGAACACCAAACAGGATTATACTCATTTTATATGGCAGAGCAATGCTGTTTCTAAAGCAATTATTAACCACTTGTGAATAAATTGCAATTTTTCTGTACTCCGATATTGACATTTTAAGGTTACGACATGTCTTATTTACACTTATCCTTTTTATCAAAATATTTAATGCCAGATAGCTTGCAAACATTACTTCATGAAGTAGAAAAATAGTGAACCTGGAAATATATGAGTAACTCAAAAAGTCATACACTCGAAATATGATTATAAGTATTCGATAGAATATTGACAAGTGCTGAGTATTTTGTTCTAAATATGCAGTTACTGGATCAATATTTGAATACAAAACCATCGGAACGTAGAGAAATGGTAAGATAGTTGTAAAAAGAACACTACTAAATACAAGTAAAACGAGACCACCAGATAACCTTACACATTCAATATTCAACAAACTGTTAACGATCTCAACAAGCTCGTTACTTTTTTGCAATGGAAACAAATACGAATAAGATCCGGCTGCGAATAAAATCATCCAGAAGCTGATTCTCACCATTTGATTCCCATCAATTGCAATTCCGTCAATAATGAAAGATTTAAACAGAAACAAGCCTTTGGCTGCAAATGCCAGAATATGTGCAATTAGAATCAATTGCAACTGAATTTTCCATTGAAGATTGGGTTTAGTTTCCATTTTAATAACTCGATTCTGAGTTTTGACGATTTTAAATGGAAAAGTGTTAAAACAATTTTTTTCGCAAAACCAAAACTCTACCTTGTATAAAAACTTCAGTGAAGGTCTCTCCCAATTTATTTTGCAAATGAACATTTTGTTTAATCTTAAGTTAATATTGTGAAAGTAAGACTGAAAACACTGCATGCTTAAATGCCTAGCCCAAGGTAAATTTTTCTAGAAAGCAGTATCGATACACTAGAAATTTAACCGAATTAGAATTTTAAATATGGTTTGGTTTAGAACACTTATTTCACAATTATATTCCAAATTAACATCATTTTGACTGGGAAAATTTTACAACGATAAAGTTTCTACAGCTTATACAGACCTACACTTCTGCTGCGTTAGGTTTCTAGAACATATTTGTGGTGTATCCTTATAAAATCAAGCCAGATCACACCTGATATGATTATAACATTCTAGTTGATAATATATTTATATTGCCTTCGAAAACAAACCTTGTCACTATTATTTTTTATTTATTTATTTTTAGAAACTTATCAGTTTACAAAATCCAACCTTGACTCTAGTTCAAACTCACTCTGTCTCCATATTGGTATAACAAGCAAAGAGCTTGTCCTCTGTCATTTGTAGCTCTTGAGAAAAAACGAAAATTACCCTTTTCAGGATAAAGTTGAAAGTCAAAATTTGATATTAAATTTTTAATGTTCATACAGTATTTGGGTCGTAAAGTCACTAATACAGCACTGCCTGCTATACGCTTAGCTGAAATTGATCGTAATCATAGCTTCATATTAAATCGTCAACAACATATAACCAATAATTGGTAGGTATAGTAAAATTGGTGCTTTTGTGCTTCAATCGAGATCTAAGAAATTTCTACATTTAAAAGTTTTAGAAATTTACTATCTCATATCTCCAGTATAGCTTATGCTTTATGTATAACTGAATTGGACCACATATATTTTTGCTTCTCGAAAACTTGAGCCGAACTGATTTATAATTAAAGATTTAATATGTTTGAACTTCAATACGTCAAAATATTCTCTTTTTGATGAATGGTTACCTGTGCATTACAGGCAGTGATGAGCGTAACTTGTGATTCTTGCATTTGCTTTCTCTGCCACCTTTATTCACCACATCCATAATTCACTTCAAATAAAATTGGCGAAATGCCTTGTTTCATGTTTACATAAAACCATGCTTATTGTTGCCATTGCAGCATATTGCAACCATAAAGTTTCTTAAATTTCTGAACTTTTTTCTGCATATTTTTTTTTGCTGACGCTACATATTACTAAGTCGGTAACCTGATTACTATAGGTTAGCCTTTACACCACCAATATTTCCACCAAGCTTTACATCAGTGCCATCTCGTTTTGTACATCTTTAGGGTACCTAACATTGGTTTCCCATAAACGACGTTGACATTTGAGCCGTTATAAGAAATCCCCGATACCTTATTTCGTTGATTTAATTAACCAAAAATTTGCCTTGTGTCCTGATTATTTTAATCATGTAATATTTAAAGACAAAGATTTGCAATTCTGTAAAATATAATTCACTTTAATGGCTCTTTGTAATTCTGTTCTAGCTTTCAATCATTTTTTACAAATGTATTGCCGCTCTTTACTGAACAAATAAATCTAAGTCTAAACTTGGAGTTCACCACCTGAAGTAATTTTTCCAAAACGTTCCAATGTTTGGGTGAATAAAGGGCTGTAATTGCATTATAACCATGCATAAAGTTCGATTCGATCAAAGCTGTATGTTAAAAAGTCGAGTTTAGTTCCTTGGTTTTGAGACACGACAAAATCGTTTCGGGGAAATGTCCATTTCTCAAAAATGCGTGGTCGTAAATTTATAAAGACTCGTTTATGATATTAGCATTAAGTTAGCCTAAATACCATGCAATTTATAGCTTGTTTCGATAATGCACTAAAGGTTTAATAAGGTTTTTGAAAAAAATTCAGTCGGTCTCTATCAAATGAGACAATCTATTCACGTACAAATATTTTGAATATAGATAGTGTTTGAGTGAGACTTAACGTTCCCAAATAAGCGATTAATTATGAACGTTACAGACTTAACATATCTTATATTCAATACTATATATTAACAATACAACAATTCAAATTATATTAATTATATTAATAACTTAATACTAAATAATTAGTGGTTTACGTTACATATTTATGATTTTCACTGTTTGCAATTATAGCTTTATGACCATTCAAATTTATAGCAGGATATTTTGAGCAAAAGTATTATGTTTCGTAACTTAGCAAGCACTAGTTTAACGGTAATTTTTGTGAACCGTAAAATACTTCTCCACATCTCTAAAATAAATAATGTGATTGCAACTGCAATACCACCAAGCAAAAACACAAATATTACAAGAATATTTCCAGACATGTTAGGTTTCGTGGGGTAAATAACATTCGCTATAATAAGGTCCGACCTATTTATAAACTTAGGCCACCATTCAAGCAAACCAGTTTGAGGAATAAAAGAGATCTGTTGAAGTATTGATGATGGCACGTACGAATCCTTATATGTAATAAAAAATTCTGGTGATGTATAAGCAGCTATGCTAACATCGGAATGATTTCCAGACTTTCTGAGTGATCGATGGAAAATTTGGGCTAAATAATTGGGTAGCAACCAGGCTGTTTTACTGCAATTACTTAAACTGCTTGCAATCAATTTTTCTTGTTTTCTGGCAAAAAGCTCATTCAAAACGTTTCCATCTGCAATTCTTATAGCCATGGAACCATTTAAAAGTCCAATTTTAATCCAGTCCTTTAAATAAGTAAAAGGTTCTATCAATGCGTTGAATATTTTGGCATGCAGTCCAACTACACCTTTTACCTTTTCCAATTCTGGCGTCATTCTTGTTTGATATAAAAAATGAAAATTGTCCATATCACCGACCTCCACATAAAAACCTCGATCATTTTCGTCAAAATCTGTTGCATCGTATTTATAGTTAACATCTAGAATTCTTTTGTACACAAGAAAATTATCTTCAACTAATTCATCAATATTGTAATAGGAAATTTGTGATCTAGGCAGTACAATATTATATACATTTTCACTCTTGAAAGCATTGCTGATTACCAAACCAGCCAGAAACGTCCCACTCATTAAAAACCTCATTGCTCTACTTTTGCTAAACCGTGAAGGAAATGGGTCACCTTGTTCAAGCAAAACTTTTACAACACTTAAGGAACCGGTTGAAAAATACACATTCCTACAAACACCCTTGTAAAATTTAACTATTGCGAAAGATAACAAGGTAACGGACATAAATATAAATATCCAAATATTCAACTCAAATACGGATAGGAACTGAAGAAAAGGAAAAGGCTCGATCCCCCGTGAGCCACAGCTGACAAAGTGAAGATTCCCAAAGACATCTTTTACTCGAAATACATTATCGAACATTTCATTCGGCTCGTCTTGAACACGAACGGTTCTAATAAGATATTTTGTAACATCTTCGAGTTCTTTTATTTTAAAATTAACCGGTTGATCTGAAGTTACATTTCCTAAAAAAATAATAAAAATGGATGCATAGGCAAATCCAAGGAGTTCCAACTTTTTTGAAAAGCTTAGCCCCAATTTGTTTAAATTTTTAAGCGGTGTTTTGATTAGTTCAGATTCTTTTTCGGCATAATACTCAATATAATTTGCTAAGTCAACTATCGAAAAATCCGTACTTTTTATCTTTCCTGGAAACGCAACATATTTTTGAGTTCTTTCCAAAATGGCGATGTTTACAAATGAGAGACTTTCAAGATTCATTGGATGTACTGATATTAATTTGTCACAAAAGGGGCAGGGATAAATTACGTCCAACTTTTCCATATTACATTTAAAATTTGTTTGAACAATCTGAAATTCATAATTGCACCCAACATGGCCAATTATTTGTACGTTATTTACAACATATTTTTCAGTTTCTATTGTCAACGGCCATTCGTACCTTTTTGAAGTCCAGCGGGCTAGAGATGACCAGTCGTAATCTTGTACATTCGATTTTGTTTTGATTATTATGTTTATTGGTGGCCGCAAACTTGGCACAACTTTTAGTCGGAATAAATCTGCTCTATTGAAAAAATCTGTGTATTTTCCCAGTCGAATTTGATTATCAGAAATAAAAAGTTCCACTTGGAGTTCACATTGCCATGGTTTTGAGGACCAAATAAAATTGGGAGGATTTAGTCCAATACAACGACCATCTCTCACATCAATTGGCCAGAGTGAGTAGACGTATCTGAAAATTGGACAAGTATATCTCTTATTCCAAGGTACGTACAAAGAACTCTCACTTGGCAGATCTTTGGAAAAATTGCCGTTAAGCTTGGAGACCATATCCTTTGTGGCCCATATTGGCGCTCTTTCGTAAACATCTTCTTTTGTAAATGGGTGGATATATGATAAAATACCAACAGCTGCGTCAAGTTGTCTTAGAACTAATGGAAACTCAACTGTTGGGTGAATATCGGCGCCTTCAAAGTTGTTTATTACAATGAGGCAATTGTCGTCCATAAAGTGTTTGAGAGTTGAGAACAAGTTGTTGACAGTTTTAGGAATTTTGGGCAAGTTCGCTGCTGAAGTAGAATTTATCAATTGTGTAGAAAGGCTGTAGTTGAATTTAAAAATTGTGCTGCTTTTAACACAGAACGGGCGATTAGGGAAAACAAATATTGGGACAAAATGGGTTAAAAAATAGCAAAATAAAGTTTTCATTTTAAAATATTAATTATCGGACAAACCTGTTTTAGTAATCGTTTCTAAATTCAACCGCTATATGGTTCTTTAAAGAATATAGTACGATAAGCAATTGAATTCTTCATTGTATTATCTTACTTCTAAGATATCCCTTATAGCAACATAAGTCTTTGCAGACTTTTCGTGTTTCTTGTAACAAATACTATTACTAGTCAACGTACTGTGAGAAATAAAATTTGACCAGAAGTCCAGATTGAATTAATTGTTTTTGCAACAATGTCGACTCCTTTTATCGGTTCTGTTCTTGACAATGTTTGAGGGCTGTGCTATAAAAATGGGTTTCCGACGTGTTTTTTTGTTTACTTAGTCTAAGTTACTGTAAGAGTTCACTCTTTAAATTTATATTCCAGTGCTAACACGTTTTGAAAATCAGACATTATTGCTTGATCGAGTCGGCTGAGTTGTAATCCTACAACTTATTCATGTAGTTTTACATAAGCATGAGGTAAAAGTAGCTCTAAAATGTAATAGTATAAATGTACATATGGACTTACTTACATAGTTACATATCTAGTAAAATTAAAAGGTAGAATTATTAATTCAGATCGAATATTGATCAAGTGGCTTCTTGCTATCGTCATACTTACTTAACGAGTGGCTTTTGGTCATTTAAGAATTGTATTTGTTTTACTGGAGCCACAACCAATTTCCGTCGTTTGATTAAACAAGTTTAGTTATAAAATTCCATATTACACAAGTCTCTCGGGGTAAGTCTACTTCACGTGCCGGACTGAAGATTTTTAGATTTTTTTGGTGAATAGTAATGGATTGGATCTTGCACAAATTATTCAATCCTAGAAATAGGCTTAAATCGTTTAAATTTAAAGACATATTTAATATCAATGGAATGCTAATAGTAGGCTTTTTAGTATAAAGACATTTAAAGAAATACAGTTATAATCCGCGTGTTTTTAACTTTTGGCTATGAATTTACACAATGGCAGTTGCGACTTAACGCTTTGGCTGCTACATTTATATTCGTTATATTCACGTGTAGTGTGTCTCAGTTTGCCCTTATCTGAATTTTTAAACCAGGCTTATATTCTATGTACAACTTAGCCAGGCTTTTATTGTGCCAAGTAGTCAAACCAACATATATACTTGTTAGTTGTGGTATCTCTTTTCATTTTTAAACGAATTTGTTTGCACGGTGAAAATGGGTAGCGGCACCAGGAAAGCTCTTATATATCATTTATTAACCACGCGCTAGATAAGTATGAGGATAATTAGAATCTATTTGATCAATAAATGATTAGTATTTATGAGCTTTGTAGCTTGAGCTTATTACGTACTGAATCAGTAAAAATACGGCGCATAAAATCAAACATATATGTAAGCACGTAAGCATATTTTTTGGACCAACTATTACAACAACTAAATGGAAAGCAACTGAAAATTTTAGAGAATTATAACTCAACTAATGCAGCTGAATTTCAATATCTAGCTTTCAAAACGGCTAATTAGTGACCAACTACACCATTATTCTCAATAAAAACTTACACAGACATTTCTTCCTAATTCCAAGTAAATGTGAGAAAAATAAGTACTAAAACACAACAAGTAGAAATTTAACCCACCGTCAAATTCAAATCTATTCTAACGATAAAATAGCTTCTAAAAATTATTTGTTTTAATTCACACGAAAAACAATAAAAACTGTTGCTGCAACGAAATCTTGGATAATAGGTTTTCAGATTTAAAAAAATTATCGAATTACTTTATTAAAGCGCCAAACACAAATACTGACGTCCTAAAAGCTAATATAAACAAGTTTGTCAAATAATACACATTTAAAAATGAAAAAAATAAAGGAAACAATTTTATTCTAATTTTTCCCATTAATTTGCCTCCAGATCGTGAACAACTTGTACTCAACTCTCAAACATTTTATGGACGCCAATTGCCTTATTGTAATAAACAACTTCGAAGGCATAGATATCCATCCAACTATTGAGTTTCCTGTGGTTTTTCGACAACTTGAGCTAGCTGTTGGCACTGTAAAATATTTTAGCCCTCTCAAAAATAAAACAATACACGAAAGTGAGCCAATATGGGCCACAAAAGAAATGGTCTCTAAACTAAACGGCAACTTTTCCAAAGATCTGCCAAGTGAGAGTTCCTATTTTAAACTAAAATCGTATGGAACATACATGTGTCCTATCTTTAAGTTCGTGTACTCCATTTGGCCACTCGATGTTAAAAGTGGCCACTGTGTAGAATTAAATTCTCCTAATTTTTTGTTGTCCTCGAAACCATGGCAATGTGAAATCCAAGTTGAGTTGTTCATGTCAGATAATCAACTTCGATTTGCAAAGCACACAGAAATATTTGACACACCAGCAAAGTTACGACTAAAAAGAGTGCCAAGTTTGCGGCCACCAATTAACGTAATAATTACCACAAAATCGAGTGTAGATGAGTACGAGTGGGCATTCCTTGCTACTTAGATTGCAAAAAGAAATTTAAGGTTTCCGCAATTTGATCTTGGAAAATACATTGTAAATGACGTACAAATTACTGGTCATGTTAACTGCAATTCTGGATTTCGGAAAGTTCAGATCATTTTTGAATGCAAAATTAGAAAGATGAATGTCATATATCCCTGGCCGTTTTGTAGCAAATTGATAGCAATATATAATTGAAGCTAGATAGTCTGTGTTATTTGACAACATAGCAATTTTAGAAAGAGCTCAAAAGTTCATTGCCTTTCCAGGAAAGATAGATAGAACGAAATATTCCAAGGTTAGTTTAGCAAATTATATTGCCCGTTATGCATCAAAAGAATCAGAGTTAATGAAAATGCCGTTAAAAAATTTGCGCAAGTTGGGGTTGAAATTTTCAAACAAGCTTGAAATGCTTGGATTTGCTTATGCATCCATTTTTATGAACTTTATGGGAAATATAACTTCACATGAGCCCGCCTATTTTACAGACTTGACATACAAACACTTTACTAAGTGTCTCGTAAGAGTGATTCAAGTAGAGGAAAAGGAAAATGAAATGTTTGAAAGTGTTTTCCGGGTCAAAAATGTGTTTGGAAATCTTCACTTTGTCAGCTGTGGCTCACGTGGGGTCGAGCCATTTCCCTTTCTTTAATTTTTATCGATTTTTGATTGGAAAATTTGGGTTTTCATAATTGTATCGATCACCTCAATATCTTTCGCAATAGTTAACATCAAGGGTATGTTTATGTCTTTTTTGAGCAGTTTCCTAATTATTGTAAATATTTTGCTGAAACAAGGGGACCCACTTCCATCAAATTTTGGCAAAAGTGTACCAATGAAATTTTTAATGACGGGAACTTTTCTAGCCGGTTTGGTAATCAGCAATGCCTTCAAAAGTGAAAATGTCTACAAAATTGTACTGCCCAGGCTACAGATGTCCTATAACAATATTGATGAATTGATTGAAGATAATTTTACTGTTTACGAGAGGATTCTAGACTTTAGCTTTACCTACGAAACAATAAACTTTGACGAAACTGACGGCCAGTGCGGGGTTTTCAGTTTGCAGGTGTGTGATTTAGATAATTTCAATTATCTTCGCAACACAAGAGTTACACCAGAAATAGCAAAAGGAAAACAAGTATCTGGGTTACATTACAAGGCATTTGACGCGTTGCTTGACTCGATAGATTATTTGGTAGACTGGATTAAAATTGGGCTTTTGAGTGTTTCCATGGCTAAAAGAACTGTAAATGGAGATGTTTTGAACGAACTGTTTTCAAGTAAACAAGAATATATGATTTCATGCACTTTGAATAATTGCAGTAAAACATCCTGGTTGCTGCCAAATTATTTAGCCCAAATTTCTCATCGAACACTAAGAAAAGCTGGGAAATATTCTGATGTTAGCTTTATTGCTTATACTTCACCAGAAATTCTTATTAAATATAAGGATTCGTATGTGCCATCATCAATACTTCAGCAGTTTTCTTTGTATCTTCAAACAGGTCTGCTTGAGTGGTGGCCAAAATTTATCAATAGGTCGGACCTCAATATGGCTAATGTTATTTACCCCACGAAACCAATATAGTATTCTTGCAATATTTGTGTTTTTGCTTTGTGGTATTGCAGTTGCAATCACTTTCTTTATTTTAGAGATGTGGAGATGTATTTCCTTAGAGTAGTGTTTCCTTAAAAGCAGATTATATTTTGCAGCTCAAGTAGGTTCCCTGGTCCATATGGTCTGCTGTTTTTTCGTCAAAAGTTTCTTCGTCAAACGGGTTTTTCGTCAAAGCCGATTCATCAAAGTACTTTTCACAAACTTAAATAGGTCATTTCGTCAAAAATGTTTATGGAAA
>JAQFZG010005556.1:0-10198 GCA_034695465.1 Entomobrya nicoleti
CACAAATAGTTATTTCTGTCACAAAGACTATTTACTTTACCAATATCCCCAAGCATAAAAAAAACTAGTTGGAAAAAAATAAATATTAATTTTTTCATATTTCAATTCAACCCCATTCATGTTGGCTACAATGCAATCTTCAAAAGCATGTCATTTCTAAAGAAAAGTAAGACAAATAGATGTAGACTATGCTTCACTAAATAAAATTGTTGAACACGTGAAATTAAAAAGTTTTCTAAATTATTGAACAAAAAATACATTTATTCTATGAACTCATTTTAGTTTAGAAACTAATAAAACTCTGATGTTCAATAGATGTACAATAGTTCATAATTGTATTTTCTTCTTCGAGTGCATTTCCACAGATCCGAGGAGGGCCCCGGTATAAAAAAAACCACCATCCCATCACCCACGAAAAAAGGAGAGGTAGAAAACGTTAAAATTTTAGTAAACTATTTAAAGAAGATAGGAAAACCATGCATCATTGTCATAGTCATGATGATGTTTGTTCTGCACTTTACTTCCGATAGTTAGGCGAATGACCCAAATGTTTGCTGTCAAAATACATGCAATATTTTACAAGAGGAAAAAGTTGAACTTCACTCAACTCAACTTCGTTAACGAAACGACGATGATGATTCTGATGATATTATATTTTTTGATATTCATTCAAATACACACAACCAACAACCGAAGAACCCAGAGAGAGATGAGATCAACTGTTTACTCATCTTTTTTTTATCATTCATGACGATGATGACGACGATGTTGTTAACATAAGTATTAAATACCTCTGGAGGCATTAAACTTGATGCAGTTTATTGGCACATTCAATTCTCTTCTTCATGTTTGCTCTCTCTGCTCTGTGATGTGAGTGAAAACAATTTTGCATTTTCATATGCATTCTTTTATGACAGAATAAATGTGAAAAAGGAAAAGGAGGAGATGGAGAGTAAAAAAACCATTTTCCATTTTGATCATGTTATGTAAATTGAACATGAGAGGAAAGAGTGAGAGAGAGAGAAGGGAAAACTATTTGGAGCAGGATTTTCACGGAAAAGGGATTCTGACAAGAGTGAGGGAACAATGGAACATGGAACTGAGGGATCGTTAAATATTGTAACAAAGTGGGTAGAGAGAGAGAAAGAGAGGCAGGCGAAGGAAGTGTAAACGACAGGTCTTTTACCTAAACTTTTTTCATAACGTCAAAATTTTTGGTTACATAAAGTTGCAATAATACCTATTATGCAGTGAGGCACGGCACGAAAATAGAGAAAAACCAAGACTAATGTACATAGCCACGTGACATATTATGCAAAAAGTGCATCTTCCCTTTTTTATAGTGAATTTTGGAGAGGAGAGGTATGTATAAAAAGATAAAAGCATATAGACTCAAGAGCAAAAGGAGCTCTTCTTTCTGGAAAGTGTTCATGCAAGCTTTTCATCTATCTAGCAACTTTTCCAAAAAGTAGTTTTTGCTAAAGAGGGAGAGAGAGAGAGATGCAGAATGAGTGAGTGAAGTGAAAGGAGAGGAAGGAAAAAGGTTTTTTTTTTCTTTGGCTCTTTACACTTTCTGCAATTGCTTTACTGCACGCTTTCCTTTTGTATCCGGGTGAGATCGATATGCAAGCTGGCTTGCCGGTTTCTTCAAGTTGCCCTGTGCATTCCCACACATCCATTTCCCCAAAGCAAGCCAAAAAATATATATATATTTCAGCTGCACACACGTCCGTCCTGCTTACAGTGCAAAAAAATATGTGATGATGCTGTGGTTGTGGTGTTGGTGGTGGTATGCATTGTCGTGGCAGTGATGGGGTCTCATGTGCATGCAATGTGCAAAGGCAAACATGCGATTTTAAAGGGAGGAATCACAGAAAAGACTGATTAAGCACACTAGCATATATTCTGCTCTCTCAGAAGACCCAAACTGTTTTCCTACATGGACCACACGACAATGATGATGATCATAATGATCATAGTCACACGATGTGATGAGAAACAATGGTTTATAGTAAATGAAAGGAGTAGTCGTCTCCTAGCATCCTTTGAGTGGAAGGCCATTTATCCTCTCACGTAATATCAACTATGTATGATCATTATTTAAACAGAAAAGTGAAAAGGGAAATGAAAAGGGACAGAGATGGAAATCCGTCTCTAAATATATAAACATACATTCAACTACAGTTTACTCTCTTGTTTGATTAATTCGGTTTTTAAAGCTTAAAAGAAGGGGAAAAAGTGAAATGCCTCATGCGCCTCCAAAAAAAACTGCAGTCGACAATCTACAAACTAAATTTTCTTTTTTGTGTGCCTGTGCCTTGTGCACCCAACGTCATATTCATAAAGAAAAGAAAATATTAATTCAAAGCACCTCCGGAATAAAAAAATATTGTTGAGTTTAGTTTAACGTTAGATAAATCCTAGATGTGCTCGTGTGCACACACACATACAAAGCTCATCATCATCTTCATCATCCACGGCTCTCTCAAATATCTGGTACGACGGAAGGAAGGGGAAAATAGGAACTAGGGCACTTGTGTCTTCTTTCTTTCCAAATACATATTTCTCCTGTCATGAAAAGCTCTCCACACACTCCACATCCAACCAAAAAGATAACACGGACGTGTTTGCTTTTGGTTTTTGTGTGCAAAAAATTTGTGTGCAATTCTGATGATGATGCGGCTTTCATCCCTTTTTTCAAGAGGCACACTTCGGTTTCTCCATACAACACAACCGACCATCAAACACGGAGGAATGCAATTTTTCCAGCTGTTTGCTATATATTTTCTCAGCAAATAAACCGGAGATCTATTCATCTATTTTATAGGGTATACGTGTGAGGTTTTTCATTACATTTTTTCTTTTGCTTTCCTTTAGTCAATATAGCTATATTAGATGGGAACTTTTCCTGAAACTTGTATTATTCTGTATTCTTTTTTTTTGTCGTGAAATATGAAGTACTTCTTGAAATCTCTCTCTCAGGCAAAGCCATGCTATTCATTTGAGTGAAATATCTGTTTAAAGGGGAACAAAAGTATGTAGGGTAAACCCGTTGGTGTACGGGGATTTATATTAATGAGCAAATATTCAATTTTTCCAGCTACAAATTGTGGTTCAAAAGAAAAATTGGTATTTTCATTTATTATAGTGCACAATGCACAGTGCATAGGAATCTTGTCTATTTGTCAGGATTTTTTTATTTGTTTGAATCAATGCAGTTTTGTGTATTCATTTTGAACTCTGAGGGATGAGTGCACAAGTCATATTAATTTTGTGGACTGATGCAGCAGAGCCACTTGTCATTTGTGATGGGATATATGTTATTCGAAATGAAATTGCGGACAGGTTATTAAGCTTAATCCCATGCAAAAAAAAGTTACATAAAATACCTACGTACCTTGTGTGTGATGAATGATGATACATATTTGCGTTATCAGTAAATTTAATAAAAAAATGAAATAATTTTTTTTGAGACTTACGTGAATCCGAGAAACCCAAGAGAGTTGAATTCACGGATCCTTTCTTTTGTACGCTGTATATATGTCAACCTGAAAAAATTAACGAGAGAATATAATTTATTAGCAAATTAAGAATAAAAATTTAAGTGAGGTGATGAGCAAAACAGTAAAAAAAGCTTTGTCAGTATTTTGTCAACCTTGTAGATAATGTGCAATGATATGTAATAACTAGGCATACTCGTGTATACATTCTTTTCTTTACGTAATGCAATACAAATTGTTACAATAGTTTTATTTTTCAAAAAAAATTATGCCTGCGATGCAATACCAGAATGCCAACACCACCAACTAGAACTAGAATTACCATTGATTATCACAACTGTCATTTCTTCATTTTTTTGCATTTTTGCATTGTTTAATTTTTGCTTGACTCTCCGGTTTGATACTAAGCAGTGAAACATGTTTTTTTTAGTATCTTGCTTGAATAGTCTTTTTTTTCTGAGATTACAGTGTATATATACTACACAGTAGTACTATACAGCGATGATGAATGCTTTGCTTTCTTTATATATTTTTTTATTTAAGGGGGAAAACAACGTAGCAAATTGGTATTCATATCTTTTTATTATTTCACTTGAGGAGTTCACTGATCTTGAGAAACCTCCATTCCTTAAAAAAAGACATAAATACAATTTTAAAAAAATTGTCACTACTTTTAGTCCATCATCAACTAACCGCCTCTCTCTCTCTCTCACTCTGTTAGTTAAGATAAATATTTTAATGTTTTAAACATGGCTATTAAAGTAACTGTACAAAAAAAAATATTAAGAAAAAACTGATCAGTCTACAGAGAGACAGAGAGGACAGGGTGTGTTTTCTATACTTTGCCAAAAAAAAACTAATAAAAGTGTATCAGTTAATAAAACTCCAGCAGTATCAGTCAAAGGATAGCATGTTGGTAGTCATGTCTCATTTTTTTAAAATGAAATTGTCACAAAAAAAGAAGACTTTCCACGGAATTTATCCTAATTCCAGTTTTTTTATGTTTCATTAAATATAAGATAATATGGATAACATGTTTATAAAAAAATGTTTCCTTTTGGTACACATTCATTTTTTTATAATATTTGGGAGTAGCACAAGAGCATAAGGATTTTTTTTTTGCAAAACAACTTTTTGTGGAAGTCGGTCTGCAGCAAAGAAAGTGAATTCTTGAGTGATTAAACTTAAATATTTTTCATTCATGGACTGCACATGACTGCATGAGTGTGCTTCATTCACAAAATGGGAATTTCAGTGCAAGGAATCAAAAGTAAATTTTAAAATAGATAAATAATTTATAAAAAAAAATTAAGTTTACATTTTCTTGTGTATATTTTTAAATGATGAAAAAATGTGAAACAAGTATCAAAAATATGTGAAAAGATAAAACATTTTTTATTCAAATGATCTAAAGCTTTTAATAAAGTTGAAAGTGTATTTTAAATGCACACATGCATAAGGAATGCTAACAGTTGTCTGCCTACTGCCTATTTTATCAGACAAAATTGTGAAATACTCTTTCGGTACTCGGTACACATCTTCAGTCTATAAATAAATTGATAGGTTTTTTTTATATTTCCTTTTGGTGGCCTGGCCTGGCTCGCTCAACTGTGTACAAAAAATGTCGAGACTTGACAGAGTACCTGTGCAGCAAAAACTAACGACCGAAAAAAGCGGGGTTAAAAAAAACCTTGTCACAGTTTTCAAAGAGAGAATCTCTCAGTAAAATTAAGTCAATTACACAACACCGACGTTCGACGAAGCTCCTTCACATACATCGGTGCATAAGTACTTAAATAAGTATGTGTGTTTTTATTGATATTCTTTTAATTCAATGTCTTTCTCAAGCAGACGGATTCAAGCTTCAAATCTCAAGCCCACTCAAAAAAAAATGACGTCGCAAATCTATTTACTGTTTAATGTCGCGGCTATTTTATTAGAGAAAATTAAATTGACAATAAAAAAAAGTAGGCGGTGAATGAAGATGATGGCACGAAATAAAAAAAATATTCAAAAGGATTGTTTGAAATTTGATTTGATACAAAAAAACATGCATGCAATATATATCTGTTAAATGACATTGGTAAAAATAAAATGATATTGAGAAACTTGAAATACAATGTGTTGTCAATGTAAAAAGTAAATCTCCAGAAAAAAAGGAGAGAGTGAAAACCGCTTGAGCTTGTTGACACGTTCGCCAAGAAGATTAGCAGGGGTTAAAAAATGGACAAAATAAATAAATTTGTTGAAGAATTCTTCTTCAATGATTTTTTTATTGAGCTCAAAGTCGAGCCAGTGACCTAGTTTGATTACACAAGCTCTTATCCATTTCCATCCCTAATTTATTTTTATTTTATTTTGAAACACACACACACTTGCCAGTCTCATCATCATCATCACGACGATCATGATCGCATCGTCGTTCGTTATTATGACTGAATGACATTTTGTATGATTTTTTAAAACATGCCATTTTCCATGATCATCCATGATCCATGCCTCTCCTCAATGTCGGAGCGGATAAAGAGTGAAGCTGATTAGACGATTTTTTTTGTGCATATTATGTTCTGTGTATATACTATTTATAGCACTTTAATGTGTCCGCACATGTCACACTCTACAATGCTATGTTGGACACACACACTGATAGGTAGAAAATGCTGAAGGCTAACGCTAATACTTGGATGGAGCTCAGGGTAAAACTGATTCATTGCAATATTTTTTTATATGGATGGACAAATCTTCAAATAAACATAATAATTTTTTCCTTCATTCAATCATTCAGCTTTCCAAATCATCCAAATACCACTCTGTCCATGTCCACACAGTCCAGTCCAGTCAACGTCAACTCAAGCCAAGACCAAACACGACAGTTTATCGACAACGTCAAAATAAATAGCCTTGGGAAACAGCCTCTCATCTCATCCATCTCATCTCTCTATGCATTACTGCACTGGTCGAAAGACATTGACCACAGAAACATTGGTCATGATAAATGCTACTGACGAGCCAACAGTCAACAGAGTACTAACACAACAGTTTTTGATAAACATAACAAAACCTGTGATTGATAATAAATTATATAAATTGAATTTAAAAAAAGCCAATGCCATGTCCATGGCATCATCATCGCATCGTTGTGGTGCTTGATTAAAATCACATTTGATGACAAGCACACAAGTACACATGATATACATATATTTATATACTGAATCAATGAACCGGTATTGACCAAGTGGTATTGACTTACAATCTGTTTCAATGTTTGATATTTGAAATGAGATAATAAAAAGGCTTGCAAATTACTAACTTATTCTACGAAATGAGCAGTCTGGAATATTCGCAATTTTTTTACAGTTTTATCGTACATGGCTTTTTCCCCCCAAAAAAACGAAAAATTACAATGAAAATTTTCTTTGTGTTTTTTTATTTCACTGCGTGTTTTACCGTTGTTCTGTTCTGTTAATTGCAGATGTTGTCTTTGTCATCATCATCACTGTACCGGGGTTAAACTGTGGATTAAAATGACCAAGCAGAATAACTGGCACTCGACATTGACTCTCTTCTTACATTTATCTTTGTATGGTTTGTATGCACATGATTCTTTTTTAAAGGCCGGTACGGCCAAAATGTCAATGACAGAACAAAGCATATAGCCAAGTACTGAATTTAAAAACGTTTAAATATTTTTTTTGCTATATATTTACCAATGACTCCATGGACAAAAAAAAATGTTGACTTGTCTAACTGACTGATGACGACGGTAGAAAAGACTTTAAGGAGGGATTTAACCATGAAAATCTTAAAGTTCGAAAGAGCAAGATTTAAACATGATCGTAAAGAAAATATTTACTTTTTGCAAAGAACTTACAAAAGCATCCTTCAACTAATTATATAAATCATACATAAATCTATCGCTATCTATTGTGCACAGCTCATTTTTTTAAAGAAAGAAAAACTATGCATATCATGTTCACTATTTTTTTCTAAATGCAATCATCTCCTTTGTCATGTCCAACAATCATGATTTCAAAAAATATTTATTATTCTTGTAGGAAACTTCACCATGTAGCAATTAAAATGGATAACATAGATAGAAAAAAATTGCATTCGCACCGCCGCCATTATTATAGGCGGTGCTATTTCCATTGTATTTCACGGAAATGTAAAAAGTTTAACGATTCCTTCAATTTTTTTTTACCTTATGCACTCAAGTAAACTTTTGTACAAAAAAACACAACTGGAGTATGATTTCATTGTCAAGCAAAGTCAAACAATAAACTTATCTTCTTTTAAAAAGTGAATATCAACTCGTTTTAAAACGAGAGAAACCCCCCCAAAAAAAATTACATGAAAAATTCACAAATTTTACTTTTTAATGTTGCATTGTTCCCTAAAATTTAATATCTTTAACAACTAATAATTCCACAAAAGTGGAATATTTCCTTATATTTCCCCTCTCTCTCAAAATACTTAGCCATTAGCCATAATTTTTAACATGTTATAAATAATAACCGGAATAAAAAATGCATAATATGCAGAGTGAGAGAGGGTTCATCGCTTTACATACAAGCACTTCAAGATTTTTTTTTCATCATTTTTTATTTATTTCTGGTGACAGTGTCGACTTGACTTGTTAGTTATTATTTTTTATCTACATAATATGTACAAAAGGGAACAAGAAGCATGTCGATGTCGATGTCGACGTCGACAACTGTGACGACTCTTATGATGATAATGATACGTCATTCCCTTTTGCAGTTACACTTACTTTTACACACATATAAAACCACACACAGTGAGTCAACAAGAGAGAGAGAGAGAGAGAGAAGAAGAGGGAAACGACCTTGGCCAACAACAAACCATTCAGGCAGGCTGGGTTTTAGGTAGCATTGCCATTTGCATTGCATCTCTCATCTCGCCACCAGTTTTAGTAGCAAAAGCAGATTAACTCACAAAAATCTTCATCATCATCACAAAACTCAACACTGAACACTGCCAAACCAAAGTAGATACACTCTCCATCCCATTTATTTCATCATCCAACTTAAAGAACAGAAAAGGCAATTCTCATAAAACTCTTTTCGGCTTTTTCGTCATGTCACCATCATCATCTCTCTCTCTCTCTATAAAACCAAGCTATTGCATTAACATCTCCAAAAAAGTATGTATGTACTTGTAAAAATAGCTAATAAAAAAGTTTTATTCCCACTTTTTTATTGATGATTTATATTGGCCAAAGCACCTTCCTTTCTCATCTCATATTTTTTTTTTATAAACATGCCTTTTGCCTACCTGGTTGGGTTCTGGTCACCATATATATTTTATTTTTATTTATTTTTAATATCCAAACTTAAAAACCATGAATTTTTTTTTGCAAGGATGATCATGAATATTATATCGATGAATGGAACCTTGGCTTTATTTTATTCACATTAAATTTTTTCTCTTCACCATTGACTTTGGTCTGGCTCCATTTCACCAAGACCAAGAGAGAAAATGAATGAGATGATGAGTTATATTAGCTTTAAATCACGATTCCAGTTCATGTATTGTCTTATGCACTGATTAGCGTGAACTTGATATTTATCATGTTTGTCATGTTTAAGAAAATATCTGCGTTGGAATATTTTTAACTTGGAAGAAAAGTTACAAGCCAACTACACAATTTTCTTCTTAGTTCAATCAGTCTCCCAATCATAATTATAACTACACATCTATTCTATTTGTATATACACCTAATGTATATAATGAGATGACAAACGATTCTCTGGAACCTCTGGGAAAGGTATACAAATGATTATCATACAAAAATTGCAACCTACCACGAATCTCATCGTCACCAATTTTTTTTAATCATTTCATTCAGCCGCTGCTGCTTCAAGTAAAGCGGACATAGAATATTGCACTCATCTCATCATATCATTTTCCTCAGGCAAAAGCCATGCCACACACATTTTTTTATATACCCACAAAACTCTTTCGCTTTGCTTACTTTTTTTGTGTCTGTGTGTGTACAAAAGCTTGATTTGAATGAATGAGTGAATGAACTTTGTTGAGAGAGAAGTTGATTCGCTATATAATGTTATATGATGCATGCGTGAGTGACTACTATATATACTACCATTACTAACACATACTCTAATATTATAAGGTATATAGTTTGTAGCTTTTAATGTAGCAGCAAATTTTTATCAAAATGTACAATAGACACTTTTTTTTCTATCAATCTTGTTACAATTTTTATTTTGATACATGTGAGTTTTAACTTTTTTGTTATTATTATGGCTTGAAGGTGTATTTGTATCAGAATCAGAAGTGCACAATGTGTTCATTTTTTGATAGGTGAGGAGATACACATCATTTTTTTACAACTTTAAAAGATTAAAAGAAGATACTTTAAGGGTACATGAACTATTTGATGTGAACGATAACGTTTTTAAAATATATGTTTTTTTTTTGAATTGATTACTAACTGCCACATAACTTATTTATATGGATGTAGACACTCATGTAGATTGTAAGCTGATTTTAAAACTAATTTAAAGATTGGTTGATTGATGGGTAATGTTACATCATTGATCACTAATTAAGTAATTTGGCAAGTTAAAGACCCTTTTAAAATCTTTTTAATAAATACCAAATTAAAATTTATAGCAGACGTTTGAGGATGTAAAGCTTTGTCTAAACTATTTTTC
>JAQFZG010005557.1:0-10197 GCA_034695465.1 Entomobrya nicoleti
TTTTTTTTGCAATGGTACTGTATAGATCGCCCACTCCAGTACTTCCGATTTTATCGACTTCCTTTTCACACGTTATTGAACTTGCACCTTGACTCACTTTATATTTCGAATTTAAGTATACATATATGTGAGCTGCACGCTACAAAATTGTATGGTCTCTTCTGGTTTGGCGGTGAGATGTGTGACGTTAACAGTGTTTGCTACTCTTTGGCAATATGCTACACAAGAAAGCATCACCAAAAATACAGCGTAACAAAATAGCTGACGATTATGGCTAAGTGAATAGTGTTGGTGTTGGCAGCTTATTCACGCTTTCCATCAATAACGTATCAAATCACCAAAACTAATATATACTTGCATTTATACATGAATGCATGCATACACATTATTCATATTTTTTACAGGAATATCGAATCACTTCGTTCGCAACAAATGCATAACTTTTATACGATCACGAAGAGAAATAGTAAAACTCTTTAAACATAACAGTTCTTATACTTAGAATTACATGAAAACTCACACCTGAAACATATTAAACGATATTTCACTATAAGGTACATTTATAGAGTTAAAATATTAGTATATATGTAATATATATTCGATACGCAAACTTTGATGATCGCAATCGTTCTCCCCCGTTTTTCTTCCTTCGTTCCGATTTTTTATCAGTTCATTCACTCTCAAGCTTCGTCATATCATTAACATCAATTGCATTTGATGCTTCAAAAGATATATTTCATTTTTATACATTTTCAAACATGGGTCGCGTAAACGTGTAAAAAATCGCTCTATCATAAAGACAAACAGAGAAAAAGGAAATGAGTAAAAAGCAGAATTCTCGTTGATGATGATAATGGTGATGACGAAGTCAAGGTAGGTGCAATATACTCATATTTTTTAAATAAAACTTTGCATTTTGATTTCTTTCCATAAAAAGCACATATATTGTGAATTTTAAAAGTATTTTTTCCTAAATACGAATTTAGCCCATGTTTATGGGTATTGGAGTGTATTTAGTAAATTATGTGCATGACAGTGAATATCCATTATTTATACAGAAAAAAGTGGAAATGATGCTATTAACAAAGTTGTTGTTTACCAACATAGTTTATATGCAAGTTTTATATAGAGGTTGTCATAATATAAAGCAAAAGTTTGATTTCTTTTTTTTGTAAAGTTATAATATAAAGAATAATGAGTAAAAGAACACACTGTATCAGAGCAGAACATGCAAGCATGCAACGTGTCTAAGCAAAAGGCACTATCGTCAACCTTTAACGTTATTCTGTGGTGCAACAGCAGCAGAATGTATTTTTTTTGAGAAAAAAATTGTCACTCCAGCTCACTCATCCTATATATCATCGTTAATTAAATACACACATACGACACGTACTGCATGAAAGCCATATGGTCGATATTTTTCCTCATTCCTGGAAGTTAACCAAATTCATCACACTTTCTAATAATAGAAACATATACCAATATCCCTACATATTAGAGATACAGACAACACCACCACCACTACCACTATGCATGCATTACAAAACTAATATAATTTTTTTAAAGGAAAATGAAAGGAAAACGTATCAACTGAACGAACGTAAGCATGCATGTACCTTTTTACACGACATTTGTTAGTGATGGTTATGATGATGATGATGACGAAGGTGGTGTGCGCGCTGTTTTACTGCTATGTTTATTGCATAAAAAGCGAGTCACTCTGCTTCTCTCATTTTTTTTCTCTTTTGTGGGAAAAGAAACAGAATTTTGGGGGAATTTTTAATTCCTCTTGCTTGTAATCCCGTATAATATGATATATTTATGTGATATATATATTTATCTCCCGTTATCGTCATCATGATCGTGTTACCGAGGAGTAGCGTTGTGTGCAGAGGAGAAATGAAGCGAATATTGCACAACCACCCAAATGATTACCACACGAACAAAATGATGATGATGATTATGAAGTCAGTGGAAGCTTAAACTCAGCTAATCCAAAGCCAATACACAATATTTTATGTGAAAAGCGAAATGAAAAAGTGAAATGTGTTTAGAGAGTCGAGTAGTAAATAATGAGCCCAGAGTTTGTTTTAAAGGAGAATATTATCATAAAAACCTTCTTTTTTTCAGAGGTGTGTATACTGAATGTTCATTAAAAAAGCATGCAAAATATAACCACTACTGTACTTATAACTGCAAACACAAAACATTCACTCAGAGTAAAGTAAGAAGCACTTTAAGTCTAACAACGTCATCAAACTTCTTTTTGGACTGATTGGATTTTTGGAATTAAGAGACTATATTTTTCCTACTAAATAAAAACTTTTTCCCCTTCCCCCGCAAAAAAAAGTTCAAATTAAATAATAACGCTTATTTAACGACTAGCAGCTCAAGTTGAGTCGAGTCTCATCAAATTCATAATTGAAACCGAAAGTAGTTAAGAACTTGAGAGAGAATGAGAAAGGGAGAAATTATCGCACAGAAAAAAAATGAGAAGGAAGTGAAAGACAGTAAAGTAGACAAGCACTCATTTACTCGCACTGAAGTATGTTCATTTACAAAACAGAAAAATAATAATGTCATTTTTATAATTCCCTGACTGCCTGCATTTTTTGCAGCTTTACGTTGGTTGGCTCAAATTAACTTCATTATGAGCCACATTTATATTCCTTCAATGGTTTCGTTTGTACACTTTGAAGTTTATGTCTCATTAAGTCGAAGACAGTGAGTTTGCACACATTATACGAATCATAGCACAGTGTCAGTCTTTTAATAATACTGCGTGCGCTTGTATAGGAGTTTTATAAGCATAATTACAAAAAATACAAAACTACTGCATTTTTATATTTGTGCACAAATCCTTCAAAATTAAAGTTGAATAGACAAAAAGGCCAGAGTTGGCGCACTAAGCGTCATCATCATCCTGTTCGACAATAAGAAAATGAGAGCTATTATCATTATAGATGATTAGAAAGTTTAGTTGGAAGGCATTGCGTGTATTGGGGAACAGGTCGGAGAGGCTTAAAATATTTTTTTTCAGGAATAGACGAAAATATTAGTAAATAGTACTGCATCGATGATTACGATTTTGTAATTGTTTGTTTCTTAGCTAATAATTTGTTGTCTGTCTTTTATAATACCTTTGAACAGTACGAATACACATTTACATCTTGTCATTTATTATTTCCAGCTGTGACCTATGAAACCGACATAAGACGGGAAAGGAACTAAAATACATGATGATTTTTCTCAAAATATGATGAAATCAGATAACACGAATAAGATATAGACAGCAGTCGAAGTCCTACTTCAAACTTTTGTCTCAGGTACAGGTACCAATATATTTGATGTGATTATAAGGATTGATTAATTTTCCCTTTGTTTCATGTTTCAATCAACGTTCTAGCAGTCATTAGTCATTATCATCGTTGAAGAGTGAATCGTCGTTAGTATTATTTAAAAAACCTGTATACACTGTCCAAACTTAGACCGAGACAGACTGTTTTGTTGTGACATTGCCCCACTACAACATTCACTATAGCATGGAATTATCATCATTCCAAATATGGGCACAATGCTGGATAATTTCATATACCCTTTCTTATCTACTGGTGATTCTAATGGACAGTCAATGATAAGATGACATAAAGAAATATATGAGCCTGAAAAAACTCGTAAATGAGTGTCTTCCATACAAAGTCACGTAACATAAAAACTGGTGACTTGACAAGACAAGTCGTTGTGCCACGCAATTAACCTGAATCATCAACTAAAAAGCACGAATGGGAAAAATGAATACAGGTGACATGCAAAGTAATGTTATTGCTAAACTTCTTCATACCTAAAATGTTTTGCCATAATATTCATTACATTTCTTCTTTTTTTCTTTCATCATAAGAAAAAAGTGTCATGATTAATGGAATTAGTACAGAAAAAGGTCACTGAGCATTTATGTAGCCCGTTAAATACTATTAAATATTTTTTATGCAGAGCGAAAGAAATACTTACACGCTATCCTCGAAACTCTATAGGCTCGACGGCGACACCACCCTACAAAAAATCTCCAAATCTTATTTTCATTTCATATTATTATTATCATCATGTACATTTCTGTACTTATACTTGTTCCTTTCGGGTAGCAAGCATTTAATGTGTACAAGTAATCCTATTAGTTTGTGATGACTAGTAACTCCTGTAAAAATCCAATGCAACATTTAAGGAGAGAGCAAGAGAAGGAGACGTGCCCTAATCGAATTTCATTATCTTAGCAAAGAAAAAACAATCAAACAGAAACAAAACATAGCCAAACACTAGCGAGTGAAGTAAGCAACATTTTATGAGCAGCATCAGCAGCAGCACTGGAGCAAGTAAAACAAAGAGGCTTACTGATACTATTTCTTGGGCGCTATGACCCGAGCTCACTACATTAAAATCCTTTCTGTGTGTGTACATTGGGTACATTATGCCACAACAACCTTCCTTGAGAAGATAGTGAGAAGAGGGAGAAAGAAAGGATGTATGTATGACAAGGCCGAATAAGAAACAAAACACAAAGCAAAGAGAAAGAACAAGAAGCGTATAAAGCACTGGTGATAGCAACAACAACTAGTTTTTTCCCCGGTCACCGGTGAAGTGTAAGTTTTTTTTGGGTTGCATCTTTTCCATATATCGCCCATTCCCTTTTTTCTGTCTGTCTATCCGAATCAAGTAGTGGATAACATGTTTCTCCTATTTCTATAAGCGTATTACACTCTTCTCGATAGACAGTGATGATGGTGTAACGTTTTTCCCTAATTTTTGCGGCATCTTCTCTCTTGAAAAAAGAGTGTACGTCGGTAATAATGCTCTCTCTCTCCCCAAGTAAATGACCGTCACCTACCACCACCATCGCCAAACAAAAAACATGTAAAAGCTCATGTTTTCTCTCCCGCTGCTGCTGATATAGTAGTCACGGCATATTTTGTGTGTCGAAACTACTATTTTTGGGTAATACATTTTACCTCCTTTTTCTTTTTTTCCCTAGTTTCCTCTGCTTACTTATTACATGTTACTTACACTTAAGTAATTATCCTAAAATCGCTTGATGTAATAGTAGTCTTACAACAAGGAGAAAAGGAAGAAAAGAAAGAAAAAAAAACGTTTTTTTCTTTTGCTGCTTGCGCATTAGTTATTAGTGTTTTGTGGATGAGGGCGTAATGAGTCCTTTGCATGTCTTGCTATACTTCCGCTGCCGCCACTGCTCCACCAGCCTTCGTATTTTTTCTTCGTTTTAGTTACTTATTACTTCACAGTCCACATAAGTTAAGCAAGAAGAAAGAAAGAAAATCAAAAAGACGACCATTTGCTTGCCTCTACATAATTTTCTTGGGTTTTTACTCTGTTTTTTTCTTGCTTTGTTGTTATACGTGCCACACGTCTCCGCATGGGGGAATCATTAAAAGCATTCCTAATTATCAGATACATGCTCATTCTCTCTGCTTTTTTCATCCTTGTTTTGTGTGTTTTCACAATTTGTTGTGCAACTCTGAGCTGTTAATGTGACCTGAGCTCATGCTGCTGATGATGACGATAGTGGCTCTCTAATGTTTGTTGTGTAATAATCAGTAAAAAGGTGAAAACTCCAAAAATACTTAGCCAACATTTTTTTCTACATGCTTTGCCGTTAACAGCACAACACACACACCAAACAATAATCAACGTAAACCACTTGAACAAGAACAAGACAAGACGGTTTCTCTTCTGACTTATTCTATAACTCTATATAAAACAAGGTATAAGTGCTATACGTTGTTATCTAAAGACACGAACTTAAATATTTTCTGAGTAGGCATAATGGGATAAATGAATAAATATATTTGGGTGTGCTATTCTTTTCCAAAAGTAAAAGTTTTGCAGAGCAAGAGAAGCATGCAGGTTTTGTGTGTTTTCTTCCTCCACCGCCACTACCGCCATGCTCAACCCCAATTAACTTTTTCCTCTATGGGTTTGTTCATTTGGAACTATAGCATATATTATAGTAGATTTTTCCCCGGTAAAAAACAGCAGGGCCTCCCAATTAGTTTGAACAACAGCAGCAGCCTGACCAAGCCTTTCTATTTTATCCAAAGTCTCATTCGTTTGTTGTTTCCATTTCTCCTCTCCTCTTTCGTCGTTTTCTCTCTTTTACCTTTTAACTAACTTTTGGTTGTAGATTTTCTTCTTTTTATCTGTTTATGCATGTATATTGAACTTTTGCATGCAAGCTTTATGCTTTCAAGAGAAGTAGAGAGGCAGCAGTGTGAATTATAGGCAAACCATGAATTATACATTTGGCCATTAGATGATTGCAACATCTTCTCTGCTGCTGCTAATAACTGGCCCAAGGTCTGTGTGGCCAATCAGAGGACGCAAAGGAGGAGTAAAAAGGGCAAATGTATACATACATTAAAATTATATTATGTAGAGAAAATACATAATACAGTCCAGTCCATCCAGACACTCTTAGTTAATATAGACAAAATTAATAGCGCCTCTCTGCTTCTTAGTCTTCTTACAGTAAAAATTATTTTTAGAGTAAAGTTTAGGAAAATTAACTTCCATCAGAGTAGCACCAGCGGGTTCGCTATCACACTCGAGCTATTTTATTATGCTATTCTATTCTCCTCTCTACTTTTGCTGCGTTTGCAGAAAACTCTTGCAAATAGAAAAAAAACTAAAGGAGTTAGTGTTGGTGCTATACTATTTGCGTAAGAAAGGGAAAATGTTAAATGAGTTGAATAGGTAGTTTGCTGATACGTGCAAACAACACAGCGAAAAGAAAATAAAGAATAGAAGAACCTCCTGTTTTAATGGGAAGAGCCCACCTTCCCACTTCCTCTTTGCTTATTAGTCAATGTAGCTTCTCGTTAACTTTTTACATGTTTTTTTTCTACTGCTACTTGTACAACATGTAATACACTGCTTGTGCTTCTCCTATACAATTGATTATGCTTGTGAATAGCTTCAAAAAGTCAAAGTGTAGTGTAAGCTGCGAGATGTGAGAGTGGTAGAGTAGCACTTACTTGATTTTTTCTTGTCTGCTAAAAATCTGAAACTACGTGAATCTGATCAAGATAGCTTGTGAGATTAGGGAAAAGTGATGATGATGATCACAGTATTTAAGTACGTATCCACATATTATGCAAAGAGAAAGGAAAGAATAATAGCCAGGTTACAAAATTACAAGGGAAAACTTAGATACAAGGCACAATGAAAAAAATCCAAGTGACGGTGGTAGTATAAGTGTTTAAGAGAGAAAGGTTTTTAGCTATAAAAAATACGAAGCAGAGAACAAGTTTTTAGTGAGAAAGGAGGATACCATCATCATCATCAAGCGTATCTTCATCATCATTATCATCATCATGCGAAACCTAGGATTCCAATTAGCAAGCACGCGTATTATCTCTCTGCTTCTTTCCAGTTTTTTTTACAAGACGAGACCAGAGTGTCTACCCTTCTTTCTCTGTTGCCTTGCTTCTCTTCTACTTTTGTAGCTGGATAAAAATTTATACTTGAACTAATCCTTGTGTAACTTTACTACTTTACTTCGCTCTCTCTCTGTAAGCTGGGCTTGATGAGAATGCTGCTGGTGGTGGTTCTAATTCTGGTTGCCTATTAAGCTCATCTAGCTCCTCTCTTTCTCGTCTTGATGATGATGGTGTGTTTTTCTCTTAATTTTTTTACATACTTACTTTACCAGAAGATTATACAATCTTAGTGGTATATATACAGTAGTTAGTAGCTTTCTGCTCATTTCATGTCTCATGGGAGAAAAAAATGTATGCTCGAAATGAATCTCCCGTTCTTTTTTTCAGACTCCAATCTAAAACCCAAGTTACTTTTTTTCTGTACGAATACACAGTACACTGAACACACTGAGTAGTAAAAATATGGGCCACAAGCGTTAATTTCCTTCTAGCCATATTGAATTACCAAGTGGTAAATCTGATGAGAAAAAAACTCTCATTTCTGTTTTACTTTTTTTACTCCTCTAATTTTTTTTTCGTTTCGCTAGTCTCCGGAATGAACAACTAAGCACGGGCTAAAAAAAACTTAAGAAAAAGAGTTAGATGAAAAAAGCAAAGAGAGAGGAAGGAGATCCCACATTTAAGCTTGCTTGCATCCCACTCATTTACCTTTTTCGTTTTTTTCTATTTGACTGTGTCGTGTGCCCTTTCGCGTCATCCTATGCTCTGCTGCTTCCCATATTTCCATTGTTGGTAGGTATTACTGTCATTAAGACGTGGGTTACGACATATATTATACACATACAAAAGTACGCACTTATTATTATTCATTTTTTTCTTTTAGGGTGTTTGTTTCATTTTGTTGGATGTTCGTCGTCGCCGTTTTTCTTACGTAATCACAATCAGCAGCGGTGAAAAAGAAGCGAGACAAAAAATGTAAAGCAGTAGAATTAAGCATGGCACGGGTATATAATTTATTCTTTGGTATTTTTAAAGAGAGGAGTCTTCTTACAATTGCTCTTGTGGCGTTTTATTAAATGAGTGGGGTCGAAAGGGGAATTATGCTTCTAAGAAATGTATACAGAAATATATAAGCAACACTGCTACTGGTTTATAATACATATAACAACTGATTAGTATACAAAGGAGTTATTATTATATTACAAAAGTAATCGTCGCAACACATTAAGAAAAGATGCAGAACAAAAATAAATTTAGAGGACAGAACCGGTACGCGTCTCACTGACAATATGAGAGCGAAACTTCCCGGATTCCTTTTATCTTCATAATTTTATGGAAGAAAGCCTTCTTATTGTAGGACATTTAAGCAGATGAGCATTTGTTAAAGCAATTAAAAAATGTGGTGTTCACGGCCATCTGCTATTTAAGAAAAAGATACCGACAGTCAGGCAGGCAAAGTACCAAAGAATGTTTTGGATTAGAATCTTGAGCGTATTTATTACAGGAGGAGATGAGAACACAGAGGTCTTCTCTGTGTAAAAAATACGTATGAGCAATCAACTGATTGTGAGTTAAGCTGTGAGTGTGTACTATAATTGTATGCTTAAGTATTTGTGTAGATAATGTACGTATATAAGCGTGTAGTCTGTTGTAACGTAGCGTTAATATGTTGTGTATATGTATGTTTGTGCCGGTGAATGAGTGAGAATGTTTTATGGTGTGTGGTGTTGGCTGGCTCCCGTTTGTCTTTTGTTGTGTCATTTTTGTTCATTGCCGTTGGCACCAAGCCCTACATGTTTTCTTCTGGAGTAACACAATACCCGGGACATTAAATCTCCTTAAAGAAGAACTAATGTGGCGTGATGTTGATGGTGATGCTATTTGTTGATGATGCGCTTATTTTTTATGCTGAACAAATTGCAGGGATTTGGACCGGAAGTGTGAAATGTGCTATAACGTTTTTATGCCGCCGCCAATTAAAAACATTTCAATAAAACGAGCAAAGCATTGATTTGTATCAACGACAGCACAAGAAAAGTAATTTTAATTACTACCTGTTTTTATTTTATTGAAATAAATTGGCTTGAGAAAGTTGATATAGTTTACATTTGTCTGGACTTGTAAACAGTTCAACTTTTCCCCTCTAATCTTCCAGCTTTCCTGTGAACATTGGAAAACAAGCTGGGAATTAGGGAATTTATTCAATTAACTGCTCCAACTCTATATAAGAACTTAAGACACTCATGCCGAACCAAAGTAAAGGAAAAAATAGCATATAAGATCGTTTATAGGTCGGTATACATGTACCGTTGAAGTTTTATATAGTGTTATCAGTTATCTTTATAATTGAACTTGAACATGTCTGTGTAGCATTCGAAGATTCTTATATTAAATCCCAAAGAATTTCTCTATTTTTTTCTTACACTTACTCTCACTCTCCCTATTTTTCTATTCACATCGCCACTGCTGCTTTCTTTGGTGGTCTTGAATCCACCAACAACACTTGTTCGCTTACTTCATGTTTGCGGTGATGATTCTTTTTCGTTTGCTATATACTAACTGCAACCACTTTCGTACATGCGTGTATTATATGTATGTATATGTAAGTGATCTGCTTTGCTTTCAGCTCATCGAAAAAAAGGTTTGTTTTTAAGCGTAAGAGAATCGATCTGTAATGAAGTATCGAGGATTTTATAGGATTTGCTTTCTAGGTTTTCCATTAAAAAGTGCCCTGTTCATCTGAAAAGTTTTT
>JAQFZG010005558.1:0-10197 GCA_034695465.1 Entomobrya nicoleti
TCAGCTGAGCAAAGTTATTCTATGGTGTCCGGGTATTGTATCCTTCAAAGCGAAGCGAGCATACGTAAAATACGAAATGCTCTGCATCTGACTAAGACTGGGAGGAATATTACAGGCCGCGGTTAAACAGCTCTGAGCACAAGCTTGCTCCCATTACAGCATGAGAGCGCACTAAAGTAAAACAACTACATAGCTACTTCAACATCATCATCAATCCTCCCAGTCCCAGCATTTACGGCGTACACACAAGCAGCAGTCGTAGATCGAAAAATGTATTTTCTTTTTGCTATCAGATTAACTATGTGTACATTTTTTTCATTCTAACATTTTTTATATGCTTTACCCTAAACATTTTTATATGTAAGTCATTTTGGTTGTTTTCTATTTTTTCCCCGGTCAGCTGAATTGAGATAATGTATTCTATACATACATAATGTGATGTGTGCATTAGTTTAGGACTGTCTCCCTCCTATCCATGCATCTAAAGTATCTAACTTATTGCTTTGCTGGTTTTGAATAATACAAGTATTACAATATCTGTTTAAAAAATAAAACTGGTTTATCATGTTTTATGCCTGTAAAAATCAACTTACTTATATTGCTTGCGCAAGAGTAGTTTTGTGGATTAGTAGTAAAGAGTAAGCAAAACTTTTCTTCGTATACACATCTATTCATATTCATTCTTGTTACCTCTTACCCCCGGTATCTAAACGAAATGTAATTCATCTCATAATAGAATTGCTAGCAAGTTTGGTATTCCGATATATCATAATACAGATGATCATAATTTCTGCACATCCGCGCTCCAAGTTGAACATCTGTTACAAAAGTATTCATAAAATTAGTACACAATTATGGCTACAAATGAAATGTTTGGACTATTTTATCATTAAATGGCATACCAGCAGACAAACAAAATGATCCAATATTCATGCAATACGTCATACAATGAAAGATTATTTCAATAAAACAAAATATTTTAAAATGTATACCCACATTATTCCACGTCTGCCTGCATGCTCTCGTGAAGGTAGGTTGGTTGTTTAGAGTACGTACATGACAAAAAAACCGAGAAAATTGTATTCCAAAATCCGGAAGATGATGAAGTGTGTATATGATGACGATAAAACCTCTTCAGTTCTGCTCTGCTCTGTACGTTTACTTTCGCACACTAAGCATGGAAGCAAATCAAGAAAACTTATATATAGCAGTAGAAGTGCAGAGGTACGAACAGAATAGAAAAGATGCGTCGACTTCAGATGAGTGAAGAAAAGAATACGGAAAAAAATCGGGAAAAAGCTTTTTTCTTCTTAACATCAGGGACTACCTATGTCTATCTCCTCTTTTCTGTGAGAGCTTCTGCAGTATTCACGTACAACAACAAGAAAACTAGTCTTAGCCAGACTTCTTTTCTGAGAGTGAATATGAGTGCGAGAAGAAGAGTATAATCTCTTTGTGTTGTAATGTGTGTGATGGCGATGTCCCTACTCATTCTTGCATGTACTATTTCTTCCTTTCTTTCTTCTCTCTTGCTCGAAGAAAGCCTGTGCGGATGTGCAATTTCGACAGAAAGGAAGGAAACGGGTCGATCGATCCAAATTGAAATATGCACACTCACCATGGCTGATAAACGTGCATTTTATATTTCTTTGAAAGTACATAGACAAATCTACCTTTCATTATTTCAAGTTATCCACGTCACAATGTCGACAACTGTGATGAATGGTGAAAGTGTGGGGTACGTGCTACATGAAATAGCTAATATGCAATCCTATTTGATATGCCATATGCTCACCTTACAATATTAATATATACTATTTAATTGAAGAATAATGTTGTTTTACAGAGTACAAAAGTTAAACTTTTATGATCATTGTCGTATGGTAAATAACATAAATATTAATTGTTTGAACATATTGATGTGGCTCTCCCGTATTCATCTAACTGTATCCATTTTACTAGCTCTATTTTTTTTAACAACTATATTATAAAAACAGCAGATGTTGAACCAATTTGGATCGCCAAAACTGCTTATTTGGCTGAAATTGAGTGGTATGACTTTTTAAGACATGCAAATTAATACGTTGCGTCCAACAGAGACGCAGAAGATATATATCGATATAAAGTTGAATGTTAGTTTGGCCTTACAGGCAGATAAGCAATAAAGCTATCAAAACCAATTCAGTTTACTTCTAGTCAACATCTCGTCCATCCCCATTTTTTTCTGCGTAATGTAAGAGCTTCCTTTTTGCAATACTTTTTTCCGCCTATGAGTGCCTTGTAATACAAATCAAGTATAACATTTCAAAATGGCATTACAAAACTAAAGAGTGGCAAAGGCAAAGAGAATTATTTCATTTAATGAAATAACTTGATAAAAGCCAGCAACTCCAAAAACAAATATGCAAACGTGTACATACTCTCAACTTTGTATGCAGAATTAGTAAATTGTATTGCTGCTACAAATGTATAAAACGAGTAGAAAGCCTGGACTAGTCTGAGCTATAATATAAGCAATGTAGACTCAATCGAACGCACGCCCGAATAAGTTTATGCTATCAGACGCTTCTCTAGAGATTGAAACTAGTCTTCAGTCTACATTTACATAGACAAAGTGAAAATACAGACAACATACAAAACAAAACATTTTCTGAAATCACATATTAAGCAGAAATTGCAATCATTTAGTGTATTACTCCACCAAAAAACCGCAATTTCCTGTAAAATCGTTCTTAAATGTAATAATTCGAAGGAGGAATGATTATTATGAAATCTACACATTATACTCTGGCTATTCAAACACTCTATGTTGTTGTATAAGTTTTATTTTATATTTCCATAAACTTTTTACAGGTTTCCTTTTACATATTTTATGTATAGAACAGTACAACATGCAATATTTTCAAACTGAATGCATCAATTATAGGGTAGCAAGTATGAAATTTTTACTAGAAAGTAGAATGAGTTTCTCTTACATTTCTCGTTACTTTTGTCTGTGTATATTATACTTTTCTTTGTTATTGCGAAAATATACTGACAAAGTAGGGTTTGCAATGTTAAATGCATGAATGCATATGAATTTGTAATAAATGGAATACGTAAGTAGTCTTGAAACTACTGCCAACGACTGTCAGTTTGCAAACAAAAAAGTTTTTTTTCGTTTTTGATTGGTTAGTTGTTTTGTTTGTTGTCGCTGCTTTCACTGGTATTGGGAACCCTTTAATAACTATATTACTAGCTTACAGTAGTTATTTTCCTTTAGAAAAGAGAATTATTTAGAACATGGCATGAGCAACATGATATCCACGTGAATCACGTGAACATGTATTTTAGTTTTTCGCAAACTCTAATCATTTAAAATGTATTTGGGAAAACAGTAAATAAATAACATACAATAATTCGCAAATTTTGGCCAATATATATTCCGGAAGCCCATAGTATAGTTCAAATTTTTGGTGAACTTGTATAGTTTAAAGTTTTGAATTCGTGTCGCCCCCATTCCAATCTTTCGGGCGAATGACTATTTGTAAAATTTGAGATAAATCGATTTATGTAGCTGTGAGGTATTCTCGGACGAACAGGTATTAAGATTTGAAGCAGAATAGTTACGCTCAGTAATACAATAATCGCCCACATGTTTTCCAATTTCTTTACATTAAGAGCCATATATATACATGAGCAATGCTATTTTGTCTTGTCGGTTCAAGGAAACCCCCAAAGTTTTATTAAAAGTTCTATTTTATGGAACATTGCATTGCCGCATTTTTATATGACCGCAGATATGAAAAATTAAATAGAAGGAAATTGAAACATACACTTTTCGAAAACGAAATAGGAAATTGAGGCAATTTTATTGAACGAGAAGAATTATTCTGGAATTGCCTGTCGCAGGTGTACAGAAAAGTTGGTTGTTGTTTTTGTTGCATTTTTGCTTCAAGCAAAACAATGTACTCGCCATCAACGGTAATTTCCTATAATTAATGTTTTCATCAAGAAGTATTTATCTAGGAACTATTTCGTTTACTTCGCCAACCTACCCTTCCACTTATTCTCAACTGCCTTTTTTGTTATTCAACTTTCTGGCATAGTGGTTGGTTATTCAGAGTTATTATTTTAAATGTACAAGACAAGCCATCAACCATGCAGCAACTCACAATTAGCGGCACTAGTAAGAAGCCTGAGAGTTAAGATAAATAATTAAATTCAAATTCACATGTCGTTCGTTGTTTATGCGGTAGTGTAACATGTCAATGACTATACTTTAGTCCACGAAGAATTTCTATGACGGGATGACGACTGTGTTCAACCGCTTGATATGTTAATGATCCAATAATTACAAAAAATGTTCTATGCACTCATTCATTAGTACTGCTACTCATCACTCCGCTGTTAGGGAGGTATGCTGGTAATAATGCATTAAATGCAAAGTCAGGTTCCTATATGCATATGCATGGTTATGATTATTGTTTCAACATGCTTCCTTTTTCCCCATTTTGCCGAAAGAAAAACTAACTTGTGTACGTACATAGCTCCTAATTTATGGCTAAGTTGCCGTTTGTGTGTGTGCTTAAATGTCCATGTCCTACAATCTTACCACCACCTATGTAATTATTGTAAAGTTAAGCCATGTAAGTATATTTCTGTTCCCTGTTTCTTCGTAGGATTTGCTGTATTGGTGGTAAATCCCTAATAATAGACGTACGACATGATGATGATGGTATTTATGATGAGCACTTCTATTATGGCCATGCAAGTATGCATGGGTACATGCTTGCTTGTTAGTTGTTAAGAAAAGCAGACAGTTTTTTAAGCTTCATCAGGCAGCAGAGAAGGGAGGCTTGTCGATGATTCCAGAGGAATCATTATCTTCAACAACATCACCATCATCATCATATTCACTCCAGTGCTTTCTCTTATTCCACCCAATCTAGGCTACTTCTTATCGCACCAACCTGATCTTTCATCGTCTCTCTCCTTCTGTATGAGAAACATAACTAGTGAGCAAAATAAGAAGTGAAGTAGTGCAGAAGAAAGAACTGAACACAGACCCACACAGTGACCTAACAATCATGTTTTGGACTCCAAGAAAGGAAATGAAAGAATCATCAAATCACTGCTATTATTATTATTTTACAAGAAAGAGGAGTTATTTGTATGGAAAAGGGAATGAGTTAGTGGGTAGGTTTTCACAGAAGCTGCATAACCAGCTCGCATCTCAACATCTTATATTCTTTATCATCGCCACGAGCGGCATCACATCACATCTTTTCCCCGTCAGAAAAATATTCCCAGTCCTTCAACAAAGAAACCCCATCAAAAACAGTCATGCAGTCATTACTAGAATTGATCATTAAGGAAAGAGAATTTTGTGTACGTATAATATAAGGTACGACATGCTGAATAACTAGACCATAGAGTATCATCATCGATACGAATGATGATGATGATGGTACATGCAACATATAATAGCAGTGCAGCTTTTCGTTTGGTAGTAGTAAATTTCGTTCTTTCTTCTTGCAAGCCAGTACATACCTTATATGCACTTCTTTATCCTTCATTTTTTACACATAGCTATGTAATCATGGCACACACGTGAAGAAAAAAGATGATGACGCTGCTGCTGATTCTCCGTTCATTATGCTGGCTATACTGCTGCGCATAACCACTTCGTTAGGAAGAGCTTTCATTTATATTTGAGAATACATAATGATGATGCAAGCAGGGTAAGTAGCAATAGCAACTCCTCTACTTTTTTCAGCATCATCTTATTCAAACGAAGATTCTGATGATTAGACACGAAAAAGAGAACTTGGGCATAAAGTTGCCATCTTCCACTTTTTATTATTAATAGTTTATTCTTCGCAATGGAGAAGCACATCTCTCGGTTCGCTAGTCTTACAAGACTGGAGTACGTATATGGTTACACGACTGTTTGTAAAATAATGAATAACAGAAAAAAGCAAACGGGTAGTATAAAGTATAAATATATCCTATTTCTCATTAGTAGCATAACAGCAAAGCTCACATAATATTATGCGCTACGATTAACTCTATCAACTGTATATTTGCCGGCGCCATGCTGCTTAGTTCTTGTATTCGGGTACCTCATACCCCTACGTACTGTCCAGAGTAGTAGCAGTAATTTTATTTAGATAAATTTAATTTTTACATGACCATTGAGTATTATTCAACATGCACTTTAGCAAACTAAAAAAAGGTTGAAAAGAAAGGAGTAGTGAGCACAAATGAATATTATTATACTTTGTACGTCAACCAAGCATGTTTTGGGGGTACCTACGTGGGATACTCATTATGTAAAGATATTAATTAAAGTTATGAGTATATTCGGAACGAATACCGTGAGTAGAATTATGAAAATGCTTAGAAGGTTTTAACGAAAAGGAAATATCCGACAATGTAATGAGCATTCGTTGTGTAACTTTATGGTATGGTCACGACTTGGTATTTTCGGCAACGGCAACAGAAAATGAAAAGTAGCAAAGTTGCTAGCTTTTATACACTAGCACTTTGTTTCAGAAAAGATATTGCATATTTGGGCAAGCAGCCTTTTGTTTCATTCTATTTTGTTTTGAACTTTTCGCAACGTCAGCGCATCACAAAAAAAAACAAGTACAAGTTTGCTGAAGGAGAGTGAAGATGTAAGAAGCTGAAAAATATAAGCATGTATACAATCAATTCAATAGTAAAATAATGTAGGATTTCTGGTCTCATTGAGTGAGCAATAATAATAAACATTTTGCTAGAATTTCTTAAGAATTTTTCTCAAATAATAATAACTAAGACATTTATTGATTTTTAAATATATCCATTCATTTATATATTCCTATATAAAACCTCATCATGCAAACTTACTTATATGCCATCAGAACAAAACTACCAAGAGGAAATTACATCTAAAATACACGTATTTTTATAACAAATACAAGAGCTTATTGGATTCAAACGTTTCATTATGTAGCTTTTTCGAGTAATATTATGATTACTTTGTTAATTTCCCATGTATCCAGACACGGGAACCTAAAATACACTGCAGATTCACCAATGTAGAATTAGGCCGTAAATTCAAGTCCAATATTTTACAATCTGTTTATACACTCGAAAATCTTGTAAAGTTGCAGTAGAAATATTTCTCCATGTCAAATATATTTCCGAAGTAAAGTTTTTGTGGACTCCAGAGTAGTACCCATGATACATTTGCTCATTTTCTGCTTACGTGGCCAATGCTTGGCTAGAGGATATCCGTCGTCGTGTTTCCCGTTCTATGAGGACCTTCCATACAACTTTTACAGCTCAGCCAAGCAAACTTGCAGAAGAAGATTAATGGCAATCTATAATATTATGAGAGCAATATTCATGACAATAATAATAATACTAATAATAAAAATAATATCACAATGACATAGTGATGTTGTATCCCGTTCGTTCCACAACATAACATAATACCCAGGCAAAAGTGGCAAAAGTATGCCACTAAAATATTATACCGTAGATATTTTTGAGGGCGTGCTGTACAAAGCCATTGATTTGTATCCCTTCTTTCGAGTTGCCTCTATTGTGTCTGTACTTGCTGGCATATTATACTCCATTTTGTGAAATATACCATGCATAATATGCATGGCAATGCAAGACAACGTGCATGCATATGAAATTTATGCTCTCAGAATATATGAATGGATTTTAAATGAAAGTTTTGCATAAATTAATCCTATGGGAAAAGTCGCATCTATTTCATTAAACTTATACTTACATGTATAATTTAATGTCTGCATAAAAGATACTCCACTACGGATAAATAAAAACTCTGTACTTTCTCCGTGTTTTATTTATATAATATACACTTGTCCTCGGCCTACGATTTTATTTGTAGATCTTTTTTCTTGCATGATGTGGTTGTAATGGAACTTGTAAGTTAGAATTGCTGAGATAGGGATTCTTTTTACATCGGACATGAAAATGAATCGAAGGAAAAGTAGAAATGTTCATTGATGATTGTATGCTCACATGAAAGTTGATTTTGTTGCAATATATACGTAGGGAAATCATAGTAGAATTAGAATAACCATGTAGATTGAAAGAATCAGCGGTACCAGAATGGATGAATATGCATGTGTTACTCTACTAGTCTTTTTGAATCAGAAAGGTATATCTTTAGGAAGCGGCAGTTCTATTCGCTATAAAGTATTGTGTAAAAATACTCTTGTCAGCTATTAACGCTCGCAGCTCGCTCTCACTCACCAGTCACCAGTTCAGGGTAACATTCATTGATATAATTTTACACCACTACAACTACGTGGACGTATTATAAGACTCTTCACATTGTGCAGGGTCTAGTCAGAGCCCCAATACTGTAATGGCAAGAGTAATAGTAAAAACGACTAAACTGGAGATAGGTATGTAAAACGACAGGAAAACAAGGCCGTAAGCATAGTAGCGTTTATCGTGGCAGTCTCTAAAAGTATTATACATAAGGGAACAACTAAAAGTTTATGTACATTTTGAGAGTAGCAGTTGCATATAAACCCGATCCGAAAACCTAAAAAATGCTGTTCTTTCTAGTGAACAGCTTACACACAGCCTAAAACACACACGTAAGTAGCATCGGATACTTTTTATAGAAAGAGAACAGAAGCCAGTTAAACTCGCAGTAGAAAATACACTGACGTTGTTTTTCCCTACGCTTTTGGTCGAAGCCAACAGTGAATAAAAGGGAATTTAAAAATTGCATTTTACTGCTCAGAGTAGAGAGAGAAAGAGGGAACATATCACGTCACCCATTATCCAAGTCTATTACTGCTTCTAATGTAATGTTTCAAATTCTTACACTTATACCATTAAAAATAGCACTCTGATGATTATGTAAAAATGTCTATGTACATTTTTAGCAGTGTGTATTTCCCCTTGAATTTAATATCATATATGCATAGTGTGTTCTTTGTTAGCCACTCTCTTTCTTTCTGCCATGTACACTCTTTGCAATAATAGGTGTTTGCTTTCACGTTCGGAGTAATGACAATATTATAGGGGGAAAACTGGTAAGAAAAAACATCGACGAATGAAAACCAACTGCTGGAAGATGCAAACAGCATATGTGCAGATATATGTATGTGTTTATACAGACTATTGTATTAGAAATAGTGATCAGATGCAATATAAATTTTCTTTCTGACTCAAAAATGAAAAAAATGCAAACCAAACGAGAAATATAAAATATAAAAACGGAACAATGATAATAATACATCAACAGCAGCAATGTATGAATATTATATATTACATGCAGATATTATAGTTCTGCTTACATAAGAGTTCCATTTTACTCGCAACGTGTAGTAAACATTGAACTACAAAGAAACGGGAGTTGCAGGCGTAAAGACGTCGTAGTCGTAGTACGAGTAGTTAGAGTACTACAACTACAACCAAAACGACTGTATCTCTTTCTTGCTAGCTAACCGGCCTCTCGTTCGATCCGGATGCTCTCGGTCTCTCGGGTTTTACCCTTTTACTACGTATGTTATGTGGTAGTATAATGTACCACGTTTTCCTTTCTATGAGAAAGGAGAGCTAAACGAGTTCTCTGCTTCTTACTACTACCATTCCATTTACAGTGTATACTACGGCAAACCCCTTTACCACCATTCCATCCAGTTCTTGAATGAATTTCAAACAACGAAAAATATTATAATGAAATATACAAAGCGGACACGTAGTATAAGAATAGTATCTTCAACTATTGGAGCTAAAACCCATATATCTTTATATCTATATCTCTGTTGCATGCATATCAAGCGTTTTGGGTGTGCTGTGCACTATGTTTGTACAGTGAAGAGTACACACATAGGCATTCAAAGATAATAGGGCAACCAGCCACCATGCGATAATTTGATGTTGATGGCCTTGAGAATGAAAAAGCACAAACGAAGGAAAGCAGGTATTTCTTTCAAATAAATGGTGATGTTCACGATGATGATGATTATGTTTGATGCTCTTTATTCAGGGAAACAAAAGACAGTCTGTGAATTTATAATGTATACATACAAAGCTGCTGCAGCCGGGTTCATACTATGATGATCTTGTTTTTTTTTACTAAGATATAAACGTGAATAACGTGATGCACGATAGGTATATGCAATGCATTGCTTATGTAAATGCTTAAAATATGTACATATATTTATGGTGTGT
>JAQFZG010005559.1:0-10195 GCA_034695465.1 Entomobrya nicoleti
AACCCCAAGTTAATTAACCAGATGCTACGTCGGCATTTAGCATGGGATTCAGCATGTAATTTCACATTGTGATTTAGCATGGAAATTGGCATTGGGATTTAGCACGGAATTTAGCATGGGATTCAGCATGTAATTTCACATTGTGATTTAGCATGGAAATTGGCATTGGGATTTAGCACGGGATTTTAAAAGGGATATAGCATGGGATTTAGCATGGGTTTAACTTCAGATTTTAACAATGGGTTTAAATTCAGATTTTAACAATGAGTTTAGCATAGGGGATACATTTTGTACGGATTGCAAAAAAAGCAAATTTAAATATAGATTGGTTTCATAACCACAATGAAACCCCATGCTAAAACATTATGCTTAGTTCTTGCTAAGCCTTATACGAAACCTCACACTAAACCCAAACTTAATCCCATGTTAGACCTCATTCAAAACTCCGAACACAACCTCGTGTTTTTGTGTATTTTTGTTGTCAGTTGTCTTTGTTACTATTTATCGGTTTGTATACAATTAACTTGACATGTTTCAATTAACGGGCCATTTTTAATTAACCGCACGGCGGCTCTTGTTAACCAAAAATTCGAATAGGACTTACGACAAAAGACGGAGTGTTGATACTGAAATTGTGCCACAAGAACCGTGAATTTAAATAAGAAATATTGTTGAAAACAGGCATATGTTAATTGTTAGTGTGAATAAAATTTAGCTTCCGAGAGGTCCAATCTCATGGTAGGGCAGGGTTTCATTATCGAATTGCTGGAGCGAACATATTCTGAGACTGTATATCAAAATATAGTGGTATCACCAATTTTGTGAAGTGCTTTCACCCCACTTTCACTTGAGTGTTTTGCTGGTTATTTCATCATAGACCTTTTTCACTTTTTCCCGAAACGACAACATTGAACTGGAAATATTTTCAAGATCATTTCTTACAACCATGGCAAATATGAAATAAGGTAAATAAGGCTACCAATAAATTGTCATTCATCCACATGATATAGAAAAAAATACATAATGAAATGTTTGAACATAGTGGATATAGTGGTATATTCTGTGGATGAATACTTTAGGAACTCAAGTTTGGAGCATTTAAATGTAAAACAGCTACTCGAATTTTCCCATATGCATTATTTAAACATTTGTCTTTGTCTTGACTAAAGGATAGTTATAAGAGATGGGTGAAAAATTAAGAACTCAAGCTTAATTAGATCAAGTTTTAAACTTTTCATATTCGACTATTTACACAAAAGTTGGTTTTAAACCGAAGATTTATGGTTGAATAAAAACAAGGCAGGATTGATCTAAAACCTGAATTGGTATCAAACTTACAAAGTTTGTTGGTAGTTTATACAGGAAGTATTGTCTGTTTGGTATGTACAAAGCAAAATTCTTCACTACCGATTTTTACTTCAGACAAAGGTTTCATTGTACCTGTCAAGCAGAATGAAGACGTAGTTCATTAATTTTCATGTGTCGGGCAACGTGAGTTTGGGTTTTTTCGAGAGAAATAGTACAAAACTGGACTCTATCTTATCAACTTTTTATTAAAGGTCGTCGTCGTTTATTTTATAAAAAGCTACTTGGAATTCCATGAGAATCGTAAATAATTAAACTTGACAATACATTTCGCATGATTTTCTAATTCTCTCGTACTCAAAGAGTTCATCATGACCTTACCGAGAATTTATGATTTAGTAGTACTCAATTAACGTTCTGTTTTCTTTATAGAATTATCATATGACTTTAAACTATAAATTAATGCTGATGTACCATAGCACCAAAATGTATTCTCACGTTAGGCAATGCGTTACATATTATGTTATTCCTGCTCTACGTTATTTTTAAATGCTGGAATTGCTGAAAAATTTGCATGTTATCCATAACCTTTCCATTTGTATTCACTATATGTAAGGTTATGCCGGTCAAATTGAACATATAACTATCTCCATGTTTACTTTTCGTTTCTGTGAGCCACTTACATATTACATGAGTTGAGATTTGAGCATTAGATTGCTTCAGAAAGGCTTGAAGGAATTCAATTATTTTTTGTGCAAACTTAAACCACCTACAATTTTACAATGCGCATTGTTGCTATTAGAGTGTACACGTGCTAGACCAATTTATTTATCATGAACCCCCAAATTCGAAAAAAGCTTGCCTAATTGGAGTAGAAAATTTCTTTCAAAGTCGATTTTTGATCAAGTATAGTTTTGTATAGTTTTTTCCTTTCATTTATTCCAATAGATTGTTTAAAAAATACAGTACTGCTCTGATATTCACCTGTATACAAAATTGTATGGAATTTTTTGACAAAGATATTCTTCAATTTGGGAAATGGAAAATTAAAAATGAGTGGGGCAAAACGTGACTGGATGATGAGCTAAACAAACAATATGGAACCTAAATATATCTGGTCAGACTTTCTTCTTTACCGATAAGTTGAATGCTAGGCCATACCTTTAAAAGGTACAATAAGCTTATCGAAATCCAGACGTCCACAATTTGAAAAGAATTCTACAAGAAAAGTCAATATAATTTACAATTTCCTTGATATAGCTTACAAGAAACGTGCTAGACAACGTGATTGTAAATATTGGCCATTGTTGTCCAAGTAATATCGTTTTATAGTACAGACAGGTATACCATTATAATTACACAAATTATATACCCGAAACTCGAATTGAAGCTCTGAATCATGTTAGGTTTCTTTCCTCAAATCTTGAATAGGCTATATGCATAAAGTCATAAATATACAACAATTATATTGTAGTACAAAAGTCTGTAATGTATATAATAACTTTGACGTCCATAAGAACATCTGTGCACGTTTTCTAAAATCTGTATACAAACACATACTTGTTACGAGGTTTGCTCAATTATTATATTAATATCTTCAAAAAACGTTATTTATTTCAAGATTTAAGTCCACGAATTTTTATATTTAACCTAAAAAAGTTAAAAGAGAAATGCTCTGGTAAGGAAAATTGACCTTTGGAAATACGGTTTGATTCAACCAAGGAATTTATCAATTGCTTTGTTGCTGCAAGTATATCAAAAACGTATACATTTTCTTAACGTATTTATTAACATATGTGAATATGTTATAATGGGAGAGAATGGGATTAGCTACAAAATTCCCAGTTAGATTTTTTCTAAATTGCATTGCTTTTCTTCATACAGCACAATGCCACCTATAACCACCCACACACAGGGGAGCAGTAAAGAGTTCTGAGGGAAGTGTTACAACGACAGCTCATAAATTATTCAATATTATTCCTAAAGCAAATGCGTGAGCTCACTTTGAAAGTTCCAAATTACTCATTATCTCATATTTCTGACATTATATTCTCACTTTTTTTAAATCACACATATGGTTGTCATATGAGAATAAAATATTGATTGGATGTATAACGAAGTAAAACAAACTATTGACTTGATGTTCAAGAAATTGAAGTCAAATCTTGATAAAATATTGATTCGACACTATACAAAATAAAGTAAAATATTAATTTCATATTTCACAAAATGAAGTCAAATATTGATTTTATATTAAATCAACTGAAATAAAATATTGTTGAGGGGACGAATCCTCGTCCGGTGATTTACTAACTATGCTCACTAAATGAAAGTATGTCGTGATGTGAGTTTTGGAAATGGTTGAATGTGAGGTGATTTGGTAAAATGGCAATGAAAAGACTTTACTGAATGACTGAATGAAACGACTTGACTAAATAAAAATGATACTTGAATGATTCTGAAAAATGAATGAGACTGATCAAATAAGTGCTTGAAATAATCGGGTAATTGGTTTAAGTTTAAAATATAAAATAACTTAAGTCAAAATATTATTAAGTGTAAAAAATAGCAAGTATAATGAAAAGTCTAGTTTAGTACATCTAGACAGAATATTAGAGTTTAGTACAACTCAGAAATTGAATGTGATTTGAACAGAGTAACGACTTACACAAGAGTGACAGTAAAGTTATGGCTTACATCGAGGTATATTTATAACTTGAAATATTTAGAAATTTAGTACATATTACAATGAGTGAATTTAAGGAACATAAATATGTCAAGGTTTTAAAATAGTAAGGTACCTTAAATTGTATAATAAAAGCACACGTGTATAGAATATTAACAATTTCTAGGTCACTGAAGACAAAGAAGAATACAATTGAATTGCCCAGTGGTTAGGTTTAAATGTTAAATTAGTAGTAGAGAATAAGTAGTCACATACATATCACCATAAGTAAAAAGGATCAGCATAATGCATAAGAGTAATACGAAACTGAGTGTGTATGCATAAAGAGCGTAATGATAAAAATAACCTTGCTCACTTTACACGCACACACTGCACTTCTCCTGCTCATACTGTCAACATAGCAAAAAGAAACAAACAGAAAAAGTAAGGTTGTGTTGTTGATTGAGCGTATGCTTCTACCTGCTTTTGCTCGCGTCGACCTAATCACATAAGCTTTATGTAGCAAAAAGTAAAACACGCTCACTCAACCAACTCCGCTCGAAATCCCTAATTTTAAACAATGCAATTGGAAAATATACTGACCTACTATTCATACAAGAACTATCAATGAGAAATTTTTAGGATTGGCCTTTTTAGCAAAATTAGAATAATATTTAAATTTATGAAATACTACAAAAGACAACGTTTAGCCACCTAAACAAATATATTGATTCGAAGGACTAACAGACCGACTTAAAATATTGATTATGTGTTGATTGGATGTTCAACAAAGTAAAATAGAATATTGATTTCACATTAATTCGATGGTAAAACATCAAGAAGAACAATTATTCGAATACAAAATTTAAACTGACACTAGTGAAATGCAATATAAAATATGCTAATTTATTATTAACGTTAGATTTGCTTTTTCAACTATTCAATCTCCAATACTATATAAAGCAATTTAAAACAATAAAACGGACTTTTCAGAGTGACTTCTAGCATATCTTAACAAAGTTTTTGTTAGATCCGCAAGTAATGTAGCAAATTGCCAAATGTTGGCTCGAAATTGAAATGTAAAATAAACATTGATAACCTGTTTAGTATATTTTCTTTATAAAAAATGTAAAACAGAATTAGTCGAAATTAATATGAAACAGCGAATATTTTACGTTTGTATTTTAATATTAAGCAATTTGGAACTTCTAGTTATTGAACATTTAAGGATATCCGGTTTTGATATTGGGCTACCATGTCTTCATAATAAATTTAACTAGTTATAAAAATATCCCTCATAAAAATAATTAAGATTAGGATTACACAAGTCTAACTTTTTTCTTCAGAAAGATCCACAATGCTAACTACTATATATAACATGAGCGAATGTTCAATAAGCTACTTTCTTTTTTGCTTTCTCCTTGGTCTATTTTTTTAAATTTCCGGTTATATCAGCTTCTCATATACAATAAGACGAAATTAAAGTTGATTAAAAATCTCGACAACCAAGAAAAGTTGAAAAAGAGTTTTTACACGTACTAGAGGAACTTCAGTGTAATCGTAGTATGTTTTAGAATTTATAAGAAACAAGAACGCATTTTTGTTGGAGGAATGTATCAAAATTTTGAATAAGTTTATTGTATAAATATTTACTCTGACAAAATTATCAACTCATTTTAACGTAACTAGTATTGTTTTCAAATATAACTGTTACATTGACTTTTAGGGAAGTCAAACAACATAAAGCGATGTATAACAACCTTACCGTTTATAAACTACTATTACACCATTCTCAACCATGTTATTTGGCGTCACGAACCATGTTTATATACAGACGTGATACTCGACTGCAATAATTAATCTTAAAATTAAAACGTATCAAAAATTGTGTTTGATATGTTTACTTGTCAATGTCGATGTCAATTTGCACCATTATTGGAAACACTGGTTCGGTTTTTACAAAACTTGGTTCTTTCAAGTGACATGTGGACTTTAGTGAGTGACGTACACATTTCAATTAAATTTGTGCAAACAACACATTTGCTCCCATTGTGGTTCATTTGAGCAAATATACATTTTAAAGCATCCGAATATAGAATAAAAGTTTTTTTACGAATAAACTTCCAAATATAGTTTACAAAGTGTTATTTGTATTACTACTGTTCTGAACTGTTCACTTTCTTTAACCCACACATGGCTTACTTGTGACATGCGACCATAAATCCAAATTTAATTAAGTCAAGTGAAGATGTGTTTGCAACAAAACTTTCAAGATGCACTCCAGCTGCGGTTGAATTTCACCGACAATTTATATAGCTTTGTTAAAACGAGAGTCAAAGCAAATAAACTTTTGACAACTGCACAAAATCATATCCAATAACGATAAACTGATCGTTTAAATTCTAAAAAAATAACAACCGATTTTTAAGCCATTTTTTTTTTATTGAGTTACGTTGATAGTAAAAATTCGACAAAATTTCACAATTCATTTTAACCGTAGTTTAAAAAGTTATAATTTTTCGCACAAAAGGCTTCAAATAAACGTCATCACAAAACTATCTCTAATTCATAAAAACAAGTTTTACGATTACGCACGAAATCAAATGGCATGTGAACTCAGTTGCCACACCAGACTGCTTCTTTTATAACCTTATGCTAGAAAAGCAAAGTAGGAGAAAAGAATGAAGAACAAAAGCATACTTGAATCAGAAGCTGGAATACAATTTCCGTCAGTCTGGAAGAGACCTAGGAGCTGGTTAGACGTTCTAAGGGAACTAAAACTCATCGTGTCTTTCGTCTTATCTTGTGAAAAAGTGAACGCAAAGTGCAAGTATTAAAAATACAAGTTACTGACCTGATAAATTGAGCAACACATTCGTAAGATTCGAATACCGGCAACAATGGAGTATATACAGGACACCGAATCAGAATTTAGTGAAAATACAACAGAAAATTATTTATTTCAAACCGGCGGGGCAATTCGAAACTCCACTCATTCAAGTTTCTATTCCACTGATACTCAAGCCTTATTACCAACTTGGTGGAAACTATTTGACGAAAAGTATCTCCGACACTCAATAGAATGGACACTAATATTAGTTATTGGATATCTGTTCATTCTAGTCAGTGGAGTGATTGGAAACGTCATGGTTATTTTGGTAATTTACTTGCGTCCAAAAATGAGATCAGTGACAAATATCTTCATACTAAATCTGGCTGTTGCGGATCTATTCGTTATTTTGTTTTGTGTGCCGGCAACACTGATGTCTAACGTCTTTGCACGTAAGTTACTAATAAAAATACTTAAAAACTTTAAATTCGGGAAATTTAAAAAAACGCAATTTTCTGTTTTTTATTTTTTACTAAATAAGCTTGGATACTAGGCTCGTTCATTTGTAAAGGTGTGGCGTACGTACAAGGAGTTTCGGTTTGCGCTTCTGCTTACAGTTTAGCAGCCATTTCAATTGACAGGTAAAATCGAATGTCAATTAACGATATATATTTTTTTAATACATTAAAATTAGTATATCCAAATAACTCAATTGAATTATTATTAAAGGTGTAAAGCCATCTACAAATCTCACGGACGATCAAACGGACTATCAAGAAACCAAGGCATTGTCTTCATCTTCCTAATTTGGATAGCAGCTCTACTGCTAACTATTCCCTGGGCCATAATATTTGAAGTTACCGAAACCCAAAGCAATGGAATATCATACTGTGTTGAAACTTGGTCAAACAAGTTTCTCGGGAAATTGTACTTTTTCATCACAAACTTTCTACTAGGCTATTGTTTTCCGCTACTACTAATATCCGTCTCAAATTTTATAATTTGGTGTCACGTTAACAATCGAAAAGTTCCTCGTAACTCGGACTCATCAGGATCTATCAGAAAAATGCATCGTAAAGCTAGTCACGATGTTTTAAAAATGTTGGGTGTTGTTACTCTTGTATTTCTACTAAGTTGGCTGCCTCTTTATGTGCTCGTTATGAGAATAAAGTTTGGGGAGAATATATCAGATGCGGAATACAATTTACATGGGATTTTAATGCCATTTGCGCAGTGGCTGGGTAGCTGGAATAGTAGTGTGAATCCAATTTTGTACGCGTTTTTAAATAAAAAGTTTCGAAAAATGTTTAGGTCACTTTTGCCAAGTTGGATGCCGTTTGTGCGTCAAAGTGGAAAAAGTTTTATAACGAGAGGAATTCTAACAAATGTAAGTTTTAGAAGCAGTGTTTTAAGAAATCAAAGTCGTACTTCAATTTACACACATAGAAGTTCCAGAAGAGGTAGTAAAAGCAGTAGAAAATTTATACTGGAACGTCAGTTCAGTAAAAAGTGCGCTACATCATTTCATAATGCAGCAAATGTGAATCAAACACATGAAGCTATTGAAAGAATAGCTGAAATAAGTACATCTTCGGTAAAAAGTTGTGAAAATTTAAATTTAGGAGCTGGTGTTGTAACTCTTATTGAGAGTACTGTCATTTTTGTAGCAAATATTGAAAAGGTTACAGATTTGTAAAAATGTTAGCCTGATTTTTGTGGTATAATTGTCTTTTAAAGCTTTAAAAATATTGATTTTTTATTTGATTGATAAATACTGAATAAAAATGTACACACGAGTGTACGCTCAACTGAAAACCGTAATTTTGGTCCGTATTTGGCAAAATATTGATTTAAATTACCATACTTTAGCATACTATGTTTCAACAAGGTTGATTTCCTTAATTGATCATACAAATATATGGGTTTTTAATGTTTTTTGCACGAATTGGGTTTAACGGACGCTGTCAAATATTGAGATTTCATTCCACAAGATCATTTGTTTGAAACCTAATAAACAACTTTTCTTAAGGACATTTACACATAACAATACTGCGAATTACAATATACTATTATAACATATATATATATAAGATTGTTAATAAAAATATGGTGAAATAAATTTCAATAGTATTGTGAAGCTTATTGTGTTCACCAAATTTCAGCCAATTATAACTAATTTGCTAGTACCAAAATAGAGTAAAGAAGGCGTAATTTGCTTTCAATCATTCATTCGCACAAAAAAGTCACGTTTTACACAACCTGTTCGATGTTTTCCAGAATGGACAAAGAAACGTCAATTTTAGCTCGCCACAGTCATGATTTCTTGACAGCATTCACGAACTTCCTGCACAAGATCAGTTTAAAATTAGCAAAGCCCAGCAAATAATCCATATCTTTGAATATCTCATCATTACTTTGCAAAACACTAAAACTCTTTTTATGTTAAAAAAATAAAATAACTGAAACAAATTTCCATACATTGCGCCCAAATAAATTTTCCAAGCAGCTATGGTATCTTTGATGATAGTTGCAAAAAAATATTGACTTCTGATAATAGTAAATAATTTTTAAGGCTTCATTTTTACAATTCGATTCTAACAAAAGATTTTGTTGTACTTATTTTTCCCAATTAGGTCCTCATTTTCAAACTTCACTAAAGTAAATTTGAAAGAGCATCAAATGGCAGCCTTTAATTCATTTTGGTGTATTGTAAGCTCCATTGACGTTTGTTGTGAAATCCATTTTCAAACTAGCATATATGTTACTTTTTGCCTTGAGAATTGGACAATTGAACTCATTGAAGTCAGACTTGGATATTAGAATGTGAACATAATAGATCCATAATGTTTTTAAGGTTCGACGTACTGTCAACACAATTGAATTGAGCCATATAATTATTTACTATATTAAAAATTTGTTTACAAACTTTTGATGTGAAGTTTTCGTAAATTCAAAGGCAGTTTATCCGTTTCATGTACAAAAGAGTTCCATCTTAGAAACTTTGTCCAGTAATCACAATCACGTTTTGCAGCACATTTTTGATGCCCATATTTAAGTTTTGATTCAACATTATGTGATTTAGTGAAATGGAATATGGCTAAGAATATGCTGACAATGAAAATGTTGCCAAGTATTTATAACATTTCTGTGAGCATCAAGGTCAAGAAAACCTCAAATTATGCGACAATATTTAATGCATTCATTTAAGCTCTGTATAAAAATTATAAAATCACCCCAAACTTCAAAATTCAAAAAAATTCAGAATTCTAAGGCAAAATATGCCAAATTTAGATTTTTGGAGTTTTCGAGCCTGCCAATCAAAATACGCCAGAGATATTTAACTACTCACTCCATAATTACTTGCATATGGATGTTTACTACTACCACAGCAAGTC
>JAQFZG010005560.1:0-10191 GCA_034695465.1 Entomobrya nicoleti
TTTTCGCCTCGATATATACTTTTGAGAAATAGTGCTCATCATGGAATGAGACAGATTTTGAGCTCGGAATGGAAAAACTAGCTTGTGAATTGCGCACTGTTTTCGTAGAATAAAAACATGCAAAAATCTGAAATGGAATGAAATAAAGTAATTTGGCTGACATGATATGATAAAGTACTAGCTGTTCTAATGTGAACTGTTTTGGTAAAACTGAGACATATACAAGGAATTAGGGCGAGGGCTTTGTACATATTATATGTTATACATGCAAGCAATTTTCTTTTATGTACACAACTACTGGAAATTCCGTAAAGGTCCATCTAAGCCTCATATTTAAGGTGATCTCATTCGAAAAAAATCCATTACGCTAGCTGGACATTTTTATTTACGCGTATGAATGACCTCTTATTGCCATTTCTTTGTCATTTATTAAACATATGTAGCAAAAGTACTTTTGCAAAGTCCGCCCTTCCTACCCATTTGCCAAGTGATGATTAATGCTGTTTGGGTGTAGAAAAACTTGTATAAAGAACTATATTGTGTCAGCGTCAGCTATAAAAAGTTAGTAGTCAGCTTGTTTCCAATTACTTATTCTGTTTTTGTGCGTAGTAATTAGTTCATCATGATATTCATGATCTTGCTCTCTGTAGTTTCTGCTCAGAGTATCCTTTTTGTCAACTTGTCTTCAAGGCTAGGTTAAAGAACATGAAATTTGTGATCTAGAAGTGTGACAGGATAATGTAAATTAGTGTTGCGAAATGCCACCAAGACACAACAAAGCAATTTTACAAAGGTAGAGAGAGGATAGAGATAAAATTTGTAATTTGCCATATTGCTCCTAAAGACCTTGAAAATTTTGCAACTGTAAATTCAAGATAGTGTACGTAGATAAAAATTATGTTAAATAGCACTCATCTGATCAGTAATTAATACTTCATAAAATTCTGATTAATAATCTGGAAGCGAAAACGGGTATAAAGAAACTCGAAAATAAAAGGACCTGAAGTATAGGCCTACGCCTTTAACAGCACCAACTCGCACTAAGCCAATAATGGTACACATAAGCATGGCATGACTAATCGTCTTTTTGATTATATATTTCAGTATCAGTATCCCTAATGGTACTGAAGTGCAATACTAGGAGCAACACTTTACAAGATATTTATAGTACATAGTCTAAATTATTGTTCATTATATATTTTATGTACTGTCATTGTCACACTTGTCACTGATTTCTTATCTCATTCTTTACTTTATCGTTAAATGAAAATATCATTTATTAACATCAAAAGTCATTGTTATGTTTGTTAAAGTCCCAGCTTACATAGTACCCGTTGTATACAAAATCGATCAGTAAAATAAGCTATAGCTTGCTATTTGTAGTAATACGATATACACAATTTATATAAGGTTAAGAATGAGTGATGCTTGAATGAAAACATCAAATAAATCTATTGACAAACAAACTACTATTGCTTTTCATTAACACCCACAGGGAAGTTGACGCATTGCATGTCTGCGATGGCGAAGTGTGAGATAACTGATCTAATCACCTGCCATTTATGTACCCTTATAAAGTAGATCAGTAGTGGAGAGACATCTGGATAAGAAACTAATATTGTTCGCTGGGTTTTTTTCGTGTCGTGTACATAAATAGTCATAAATAGACAGTGCAATATCAATAGATAGTAAAATACGAAATAATACAGGACAAATTATTTTTTATCTGATTTCAAACTAGCAATTACATTCACTCTCTTCTCTGTTACTACTCCCCTGAACGTAATTAGCTCTCGTCATTCTAATACTCATTATGATGATTATGAAAACATACCTAAGCCTAATATACATATAAAGGTCGTCCTTATTTTTAGCTGCATACTAGCACATAACAAAAATATTCATAAAATCAACAAGAGTACAGCATTTTGTGTGGAATTCCATTATATGACATGACGGAATGGTTGACTCAATGACATGTGAACGAAAATGAAAGCTCATTATGTGATTTCTGTTACATTTGAAGACAAGTAGTAATAAAAAAATGTTTTGTAATTCAATACCCAAACCAAGTTTTTAGAAAGATAGGTGACAGTTAAATCGATATGATTTATCTCTGTCAAGTGACTTGTCTTTTGAAATAAAAGGTCCAGAAGGCACATTTTTGTCGTCATTCAATGATTAATGATGACTGGTGACATTAATTGTAAGATGGAAAGGGTGAGGCTGAAGGTGTCGTACTTGTTGTAATTATGATTATACCTGAGTATTTTAGTACCAGTTACGCATTTTGGTCTTGAAATGCATTTGAACTTAATTTTAATATCCTTTTTGGAGCAACGCTATAAAATATAATCATAACCGCCCAAAAACCAACATAATATCTTTAAGCGTACATGATTTATTCAGAGCCAAAAAACCTTTTAAAGTTTCATTTTTATTAATCCATCTTCAGCTTCAGGAATTTACCAACAATTATTAATATTTCAATTTTCTAATTTCCTCTTTTTGCTCTAAATGAGTGGATGTACTTTTGTTTTAGTTCATGATGAAGAATATAAACTTTTAATGCAATTTTCTCAATTTCCTCCTGTTGCTTAAAAATTTATGAACTTGCCAGAAACCCACCGGGATAGTTCAGACGAAAACACAAGACGACGCGAGGGAGGGAACAGGAGTCGTATGCACGAAACAGAGAAAAAGTAGTTTTTCTGTTGAAACGTGTGCCCTGACAAACCAAAAGCATGCTGTCCATCTTCGTCGTTGGAAGAGGGGAGAGATGGACTAAAAGGGTGCAAAAGAACTTGCATATCACAAGAAAAAGAGCTTATAACAGGCAACTGTAGAGAAATAGTTAGCACAGTTGTTAAATCTTTAGTAGCACACAATACGGCACGTTTGCTGACTTTTCTGTTTGGTTTGGAGGTATGAGGTATGCATAATGCACCGCTCTCTCTCTCTCTTACGCTCTTCTTTGCTCTATTTGTAAAACTCTTTCTAAAATCGTTGACTTAACTTACAAATGCATACATTCCTCTGCCGAAAAGCATCAAGAATAATCGTAGAGCAACTAAAAGAGTACAAGGATCACACCTTGACAGATCACATCAACCAACTTTACGACTGACACGATCTACAACTCTTGCTTGTCGTCGTACACAGTGTTAAATTTAAGAGATGTAATAACAAGACAATGCTAGTGCCATATTGCTGTGTCTGTGAAGTCAAATAAAAAAAGACACCAAAAGCCAAAAGAAGAGAAAAGAGCTTATAAAAATGAAGAAGGGGAAAGTGACTCAAAAGGAAGAGGTTGAATGGAAGTACACACCAGTTATGTTAAAACCACTGGAGAATTTTTCACATCCCCTTTTGTTTAAAAACACTTGACTAGTGAAGTACAAAAGACAAAAACAAAAGATGCATGAGCACAAGGCAAGAAAACAAGCAAATGAAGAAATACACACGGGAAAGATGGGGGAAACCTCCTAGTTGCTATTTCCTCTGTCAGAATTATTCTATATTTCTCATTTCAGCGTAAATATTTCTGGTAAAGGGCTGTAAGTTCCTTAAAAAGAATAGAAACTGTAGAAAACACACGTTTCTTTTTTTCTGAATGGGACTCTTTTGGCTTTGTGGAAACTCTCTGTGGAGCTTTGGAATCGTACCACGTGTAAGCATGGAACATGGAATAGACTAACCGTAAATGTTTTTGTTGCTGGACAGACTCTGGCAGGCGTATCAACTATCAGCAAACCCAAACAGAGGCTTTACTCTAATGCACGTTCGCAAGTTATGTGTCCGGGTCCCGCATCTTAGAGAGTAAACCCCTTTCGTTTTCTCTGGTCTTCTTAAACGTCTTGGTTAGCCTTTTTCCTTCCGTTGTATACCTTTAACTGCTAAGTGCAGTGCATATAAATAGTTTCAGTTTTTTTCAAAACCCCTTTTCTCTTTCTATCTACCACCATTTGTACTTGTACAGTCAAAACAACAAGGAAAAATAACAATGTTGTAAAAATTTGTGACAAATACCAGCATGAACAAAAAGTCAACCGTGCCAAGCCACGCAAAATATTTATGATGGCCATTTCATCGGTTTTTCATGCCGCTTCACTTCACAGCTCCTTTCGACTGTTGAATGCTTACTGTCACATTTTCTCGTTCGAGATACATAAATATATAGATGGAAAGGCTCCATTTTATATTCCGAACTGCTTACTACAAAGTGTACACATCTATGATTTTTAAACTAGAAGAGGAGGGAGGGAGGGAAAGAGCTAGATATGTTTATAAATGAAAGAGGCGACGCAATATTATCAAAGTAGCGGATCGCTTCTCAATTTTTAAACAGTTGTTTTCCCTTCTACTTGAATGCCATAACTGTCGCACGAGGAAAATGTTCTATGCTGATGCAACAACAATTTGTTGGACATTTTATGTATTTTGTTGAGAAATACTGAGAAACTCAGATTCAAGAAAAATATACAATTTTTACTACATGCATACTTCTGTGTACTTAAACATTGTAGAGTAGATCACGTAAATTTTTGCGTTATATACGTCTCAGTTGTTTAGTGTTGAAGTAATGTAATGTTGTTGTCTTTCGCCTGGCGGCATTTACCTCATGTCTGTCAAGAAGTCAACAGAGGACATGTACAAAAATATAAAGGAAGTTTTTTTTGTTTAAGAAAAAACAAAACTGAAAAAATAAGATCCACTTCATAATAAAGAAACAGTGAAACAGTACTCTATTCTGTTCAATGTGTTTTTTGAGCATTCTGTTGTAACCCTTTTACATTTTCTGTCGGTTGTTTGTTATGTACCTATATACTCATAAACTTACACATATTTGAATTGTTCGTTTATGAAGAAGCCTATAGTGTACAGTTTTGAGTAAAAAATAAAGTCTTTTGTTCTTTATACAGAGAGGAAGAAAATAAAATCAACTTGCTCTTTCCTTTCGTAAGCAATTCTGGTGACTTTTATAATATCGCTTTCAGCGAACATCAACAGAAAGCGGTGTAGACAAATATCTCGTCATCGCAATCACATATTTCCCATTTTGAAAAATTGCCTGAAACAAGACTAGAATCCATTTTTGTTTTTCCTCGTCTTGACTTTTGTGAAACTGGTAGGGAAATACATCACAACTATTATGTAATACGTGCATGTTCTCATAATTTTTCCATTCCCTTTTGTTTTTTTCTTTCTTTCTTCTTGAGAAATATAATGTCAATAAAACCGAATGAAAGAAAATAAATTATGGATAGAGGATCACAACACAATTCTTACATTATAACAGGCTGGATAGAAGTCATTTCGAAAATGCACCGAAAGCAACAATTGTATTGCTACTTTACCGTCAGCAGTAGTTCTAAGATTACTGTGTTGTATTGTGACCAACTTTAAAACGATGTAAATGAAGATCTTGCATAAAACTGAAAACCGACAAACGAGAATAAAGCAATAAATTGGTACATATTGCGAAATGAAGGTTACTACAGTAAATCCTCTTAGCATGTATTTGTGTATTGTGTGTATATTTGCAAAACAAAGAATGAACCAATCGTAAAAATTAACAATGGGCAAAAAGGACCAATGTTTTTTTTTGCAAAAACTACACTTTTCTTCATTTTACTTCCTCTTGCCAAGGGCAGTAACATGATGGGGCAAAACAAGAATCAAGAGAGCTGACCTTACTACAGAATTTCTAATGCTTTGATAAATTATAACGCGCAATTCAACTGCAGTGCAGCAGAGTAAATGGAAGACATGCCTTCCCTTTAGTTAACACTCATGATCTCTTAAAATTAATTATAAATAAACCAAGGAAATTTTAAGTACGATTTTTGTAAGTGTGCTGCGATATTCGGTCAAAAATATTTTAACATCCGCTTTCTACAGAGCACAATGGGAATCAAATATGGTTTGGGTGATGTTCGTTTTACTTTCGTTGTCAACCATCATCACCATCAGTATTCAGTAATGATAATGGAATATTATATTGTTGGGTTATGGGAAAATGGAGGAAGCGGAAGCGGGAGGGAAAAGTATAGAAATTATTACATCGCATCGTTGTTTTCAGAAAGGCAAGGCAACTTTTTCAAAGTGAAAGGGAAACCATACACTTTGAAAAGGAAACAGCGGTATAACTCTACGAAACTTGTAAGTTTATATGATGATGTGTTGTGCTCTTGGTTCGGAGGTTGGAAACTGGAGACTTGTTCATCTCATCATCATCATCGTTATTGTCATCGTTTATTTGAAACCAGCAAGAGGCAGGGCTGTATCATCTTCATTGCACGGCATGCTTTGTTTTCAAGTAGTGCAATATTAAAACCCATCTCTGTGTTTGTGTTTCGTAGGTATGTACCAAAGTGGAAAGAAATCCTTGCGTGCGGGTATTGAATAATTAAAATATTTCCTGTCAAGAGAAATGAAACGAATGGAGACATAGCACTGTAGCGGCTACATATGAATAAAATGATTGCATGCGTCTCATTTTCCTATGCTGTGTAGTAGTATAACTTCTTGTTAACGGGAAAAGTTGAGTTCGTAATCAAAGTTGTTGCTGAATATCAACAAGGTTTGATTTCAAGTACTTTCAAAATACTAGACTAAACAAAGTTGAGAAACGCCTATAAGTATTTTAAATGTGTACAGGGTTCAATCACATTCAGCATCTTTCATAGGCATCATAACCACAGAGTATAATCGTAATCTAAGTATTGACTATATGCTAACGTTTATCCATAAGATAAAATTTGCAATTAAATGATGCTGGTGCTTGTTAAGATATTAACCAGAAGTTGTGGCAGGAAAGAATTGTAGAAAGAAACTGAGAGTTCAGAAGTGGCAATTCCTTCAATATCAAGAGATAAGTAAGGCGTTCAATTAAAATTGGAGTGCATATTATATACTTATCAGCTCATCCAATGAGAATTTCGCACTTGATAATTGATGATGGTTGATTGGAATCATTGGAAATGTCTGATCGTAGTCTTTCATTGATTCGCGTGCAACTACAAAGATTAAAGAGTGAATGCATTCTCCCGTTCACTCGACTCGAATGAGCAGCGATGTGGATAGAAAAAAGAAAAGGTTTTCGCTTTAATTTTCCATCACTTTTGTAAATAGTTGCAATTGCTCGTAATGCTGCTGCGGATATGGTTCTCTTGTTTACTTTTCCGATTCGAATGATTGTGTTTAAGAAGATGAACAGTAAAGGACCTTCTTGATCGAAAAAAACGTAGCGAGCGAAGGAAAAACTAAAAAAGACCGTATCCTATGCAGTTAAGGTTTCATCGAATTGCACTTTTGTTTAGCCTTGAAACAAAAAATTGTTTTCAATTCAAGTATCTCATGATATGCCTTCGTCCGCGTTCAATGTTGAATGTTGAAAAACCAGTCTAGCCACCGCAGTTGAAAGATAAAGAAAGTGTTGTGTGTGGTTTAGATGTAGGAAATGAGAAAGGCAGAAAATCAAGAGAGTAGAGAAAGTTCTTTTTTATCAGGATATCCGTAGCACACAAGTAAATACTTACGCATACTGACTACCACTGCTGCTGTTAGACCATGTACAATGTAACCTTCAGTCTTCACATTATTTCTTGTTTTCGTTTTTTTGGGGGATTTCGAGTTATTATTGTAAAATCCTCGCGTTTCGTGTACACGTTCCACGCAGCTCCCAGTTGGTCCATTACACTATCTCTATTTCATTTTCTCCGTATGAACATATAATATGCTATGCGTATACGAACGAAGCAAGAATGTATGTATTAACTTTTTGGCTATTTATACTACCCAACTGAAAACAAAAAATAGAAAATTTGTATCTTCATCCAAGTAAATGCCCTCACTCTGCAGTGATCTGAGTGAGTTTACAAATGTTTGCATTGACGAAGAAGTGGAATAGATAGTAGAAAACTATATTTATTTCAAGAGTCCACTGCCCCTTTCTGCAGTGACTTTGGTATACAAGCTTATATCAATAAAAGCCAGTACAAAGGAAAAGCAGGCAAGAAAGCTGTAAATAAACTGCAGTGGTCTCTTTTCTGGTATTCTTGCATTTTTGTGTACAATTTTTCTGTGAATCCTCCAGATAGTCATAAGAGAATATTGTACAATGAATGTGGTGTAGTAGTAGTAATAGTTAAGCTATTTCTTCTTTTTATGCTATGCTGGTCTGTCTGATCGTGTTTTTAGTACATTGTCCGTGTCCGTGTGTGATGCTCTAGCTTGTAGCATCGTCTGTGGAGATATTTTTTACTGGTTTAGCATACTGTGTTATGTTACACGAGACTCTTGGGCATTTCTCATGGCTCATGCACTGACACCATTTATGGAATGAATGATGACCGCAAGAACTCGTGATAAGAATATCTGAGAGCTATTTTGATCAGTTTTATTGCATTTTTCTCATTCCTTTAGTGGCTTTAGATTAGAAGACATGGCATCTACATCTGTAAATGTAAAATATGGACCCTTGCCCTCTATGTCTCTTGTGTGTGGACTGTGGACTTATACATAAGTTATAGAGTGACAGAAAGAAAACTTTACATGATGTGTGTAAGTGGAACTCCTGCCCTCGCAAAATTATTTCAACTAGTCCGCACTTACATTGAATAATCCATGGTATTGGAAGAATGATTTTTATTGATGAACTAAAATACTGCTTAAAATGCTAGAAAGGTACGATCCGGCTAATAAAACTAAATAGAGAGTGTGCAAAATAATGTTCACCACGAAAACTTCAGTTTATCAATAACGGTAAATTTTTTATACTGGTAGAGAAACTCCCACCAGAAATTATTTTCTCATTAAACTAACTCTACCTCTCTTAAACACGATAAAGAAACATTCTTTCTACATTACAAGAAAAATGGTTTGCTCTCTGGGAAGCATCTTCCATTTTATGAAGGTTACAAAATTTCTTGAATAGTAGTAACAATTTCCAGACATGAAGACGTTGAAACATATGAGTATGTTACATTGCAAGAATACACAAAAAGTACATAAAAGTATCACAAGTTTGTCATGCTTTGTCAAAATTGTACTTCCTCTTCCTCTGAAAGCCCGTAACACATGTAACTTACTTTCAAGGTGTATTGATACATCAACCATAATAATTGACAGGTCTCCTAAATCCAATAAACTCTTAACTTATTATTACGAAGTCGTCAAAGAATATGACGAATGAAACTTTTGTAAAGGTCATGTTGTTGTATGCATAGATTGACGAATACCTAAAGTTAAGTGGAATGTTATGTACCTTAGTCAATTTACAAGCTTTATGCACGTGTCTTGTATTGCATTAATTCTACTATTGAAGTCTACTTTACATAATCGTTTTAACATTACAGCCCCTGTGAAGACCAACAACAAATTGGATAAATAAATGGTCTTTGATAGTGCAAAAATGTGAGCTACGAATTCATGAGAGGAAGCATGAAGAAGCATGAAGAGGAAGACCCTCAATTGCAGCCACAGACATAACAGGAGAAAAATCACAAATAACTAATGCCATTAAGAACCTTAAATACGCAGGCAATTGCCTCATAGGTAATAAAAATTCCCAATTATTGTATTGGATTTGGGCCTTCATGTTTTTGTACAAATTACATGTGCACATTATATACAGAAGTCTGGGAGTACTCATGCTATGGCATGATGATTTGCTCTTTTTCAACTTCTAACTACCAACTTGAACTGAACGACTTCCATCGATACTTCGTCTTGTACTAAATGTTTTAAAGAAGCCAAACAGAGAAAAAAAACTGGAGCCGCAGGAGCAAAAGTATACAATAATAAGAAGGATCTTGGGCAATGATGATGATGGCAATGGAAATAGTAGTTGTATAAACCAATAAAGTAAATTATCTATTGAGTAGCAGCAAGGCGCAATCAAGTGAAGCTCATATAATAACAGCTTTACTGGTAATGGTCTTCCTCTCTACTTGGTCTTAGCTTTTACATTAGGTTTTCTTCTGTCTGATCATGTCCCTTTATGTGTTACATATTTTAGCTCTTTAATATATATGGCATACAGTTTCCCATGCGTTATCCCTTCCCTTTCTTTATACTTTATATAGAGCTTCTTTTGAACAATTTTGTCTTATTGAAGGTAATATATAACAAGAGGTACAAAAATGCCGTGTTAACTTTATGGCTTTATAGTCAAGTATATAACATTCT
>JAQFZG010005561.1:0-10191 GCA_034695465.1 Entomobrya nicoleti
TATCGCTTTAACTTCATCAATGAACTGACGAAAATGTTGTTTTCGTGCAAAGTCCGCAGCGCTATGCTATGCTACACCAAATTGACAATTTACGCTTGACTGTCTCAATAATGATTTCTGCTTCTTCAACTTTTTGTCACTACATTATTGTGATTAATCTACTGTAAAAAGCGTAGCCAAAGCCACATGATGTGTGTTCTTCACCTTGTACCATGGTATATTTATGAACATTATTATTCTGGATTCTCTAATAGTTGTTTTTTTCTATTTGGTGGTTCATTTTATAAGAAGCTTCTTCCTTCCTTCCTCTGCTACCCCTTCCTTATTACTTTATTGATAGCATTATATAACCCGTAATCCAAAATCATATTGCCGCATCAAGTTTGTATCAGACAAGGATTTTTTATTATGATGTATGTACATGGTTGATTTGATTATACGTATTTGCTGCACTGCTATTACAACGCAACGCACTTTTTTTGTTTAGCCTTCACATGGCATGTTCCTGTCAGCAGGAAATTGTCAGAAATAAGATTATGATGATGATATATCTGTAGTCTGGTGTGGTGTGGGATCGAATGAATGAAATAGTTTGGCAGAACGGGAATACAAAAAAAGAGACTTGGATAAGAAGTGATGAGACAAGTGGATGATAAGTTGAGATTGTAGTCGGTTTTGAGTTTCCCTATTAAAGGGCTCCCTGGAGTATAAGGATTTTTTCCCCTTTCTTAATGCATCATATGCGATCCTATTGCTATATATTCGTACACTACGCACGTATGTAGCTTTCTTTCTCCTTCCTTCCAGTTCATGCATCATCATCATCATTTCATCGTTCCTATCAAACTTAAATTACATAAATGCCGAAAAAGAAAGGAAAAGGAACCTTACTGCTTGAGTTATAGTAATCAGTGGTAATAAAATAACACCCTGGAAAACACAAACAATCTGTTTATTGTGTGTGCCACGAAGCTGAATTATATTAATTTAGTTCTTACTACATAGTTTATGGACAAGTTGTGGAGCTGAGCAAAGTTGGTGTGCATGTTTTCACACAAAATTACCACCCGCAATTTTTATGGTAGAATAAACCTACTGGAATTTGTGTAGATAAGTTAATAATTTCCGATGGATAAAAAGAAATCTTCCATTGTTTTTTTATCCCATGTTTTTGCCATGTGACGACGTGCTCTATTCATGTTTTTAATGTAAAGTAATAAAATGCATGAATCCGTCAATGAATCAATGGATAATGAAATGACTACTTGTAATATATTATCTATACACAGTTTTCGTACATACATACATATTTATATGCATATATTACATATATCTGTACATAATATAGACTCTAAAATCTGTTCATTACCCGATTCTTTGCTGATGTTGTTCACGTACTTATTTATCTGAGAAGTGTCTGGTAGGCAGTTGCCAGCCACAATTAATTTTCTCGGTTGAGTGATTACCATTGAAGTTAACTAAAGCATTTTGTAGTTGATTGATTGTTTGATTTATTTGTTGATGGCTAATATTCTCGCCTCACGTACAGTCTGACTGAAGTCCTTTTTAATATCAACCGTTCTTTACACTGCACTTTTCAGGGAAAATTTCAAAGGCATTTGCAGAAGAGTTATAATCAGTGGTGCTTTTGTCGATCACGCACAACTCATTCAGAAAGCAGCACGCTTATTGATCAAATCTTTAGAAGTTTCTTCTTGATGAGTTCAAGGGCTTTAATTAGTGTCTAACTTACCAGCTCATCAAAGCACTTAAAAAGCCACAAATGAGTACGTTCGCGAATTCTCTCTTGTGTGACCAACTTGCATTAGAGCACTTAAAAACAAATGTATCTACAGCATATAACAAGTTGCATCTCTACGAGACCACTATTTTTCTCTAGTCACTGGTCACATTAGACTCTCTTCTAATACAATTGTGGCGAAAGTTTCACAATAAAGTTAATGGTTTGGGTAATGGCTTGCGATTCCACTGCTTTTACTCCTTGATGCCAGGAGTAAGAAGGATGCCTCCTCCAACTAATCTCAAGTTGCCCCACTCACCTCTACTATCGTCCTTGACTCTCTGAATCTGAACAGGTTTTTCATAGTTTCATGCTCACAGACACAACTCTCCAATCAGCTTCATTAGGATTGTCATGTCTCATGTTCAGCATCAAAATGTCAAAAATAACGGAACTTTTCTCTCCTGTTTTTCGGTGTAATAGGTAAGGGTTATGTATTTAAGTACCTCAACCCAACAAACACTGCCTGTCTGCTTTTTCTACTCTTTTTGTTTAAACACAATGGGAGTATTTAAAGCATGCTTTTAAAACAAGTCACTTATATTTAGTCTGATTACTTATTTAACCGCCTTTAGAAGGTTACCTACCACCATAAATTCATTACGGAATGACATTATCAACTTTATATCCCTATAACTTAAGCCAACACGATTATCTTACATTCACTCTTTATACTACAACGTGTTCCCTTTTACATTGAACAGTAAATATATTCCCCATTTTCAACAAAGAAACTTTAAATTTTCCAGTCGAAAGATCATTATGTTTTCGGTGTTTTCAAAGTCGTAAATCAGTGTGCTCTTGCGTCGCGACGGGGCAAAGTGTTGGAACAAAGAGAGTCTGAATTATTTCAGCACAACATTTCTCACACACACAAAGTCTCCCAAAGTAACTTCCACGAACTCTATAAAAGTTTCAAGTAAAAGTGTGATAGTGGCGAAAAATATAGATTTTTCTTTACAAAAAAACAGATAAAATGTAATTTAGATTAACCAAAGAGTCAGCGACAAGAAGCAATAACAATTACAGTATAATAGGAAAACGCGAAACGGAAGTAACGCACACAACAAAACTAAGTACAACTTACTGCCATAATAATATATATATGTATAATGTATACACAATGTACTTAGATACTATAAAGCAACAGACTTTATATATATATATATCGATATATATACTCTGTCACTGGAATGTGCTCGTTTGCTTTGGCCATTTAACAAGCCCTACTTTACTTTTTCAGCAGTGATTTTACTATCTGGAGGGACGAAATGTTGTATGTTGGAAAGAAGTTGGATACCAACTGAGGGCAAAAATGATAAGGAGCCATCCTTTTCACTAGTATTCGGTCCATCTACAAATTCAGCATTCTACATACCACCACCACCACTGCCTTCTTGTTCGACGAGCTTTAACTTTTTCTTTCTTTTTAGCATCACACCACACCACCACCACCATACCATACTAACTTGATCGTCGCGTCGTCACATACCTAAATCAGCAGCAACACGGTACACGGAGTACGCAACTAAGCAAAACCACCGTTTTCTTATGGCTGATATTTGCTGGAAATGGAAGTATCACAATTTGCAATACATGTGTAACTACTACCATACCAACACAACTTGATTAGCTACTTGGTTTTTTTAGTCGTTCCGTTCCTTTGTGTTCGTCATGGTGCAATTAAATAGGGAAAAATCTATAGATAGATTGCGTAGTCCCGTTTGATTGCACCTCTCACCTCGGGTTTGGTTTACTAAACGAAAAACGAGGAAAACAAAAGCCACATTTATATACATAAGTGTGAAATTTGCACACATTGGTTTGCAAATTTGTACCCCTTACAATTTTAGTATACAGCAAGAAAATAAACAAAAAAAATACATGAGTATACTAATATTATGAAGTTGTTTAAAAGGTATTGTTAAGATATAAATATGCAAACTCAAAATTACGAGGAAGCTTAAGAACTGGTAAATTTTTCGAAGTTTACTCCAGAAAATTAGGTTGGAGTGCTCGAAAACGCGGTTTCATGTTACGAACATGTCTCGAGTGGTTAACCCTTTCTGTTTACCACTGCTCATATCTTTCTTCCGCAAGATATTTACTTACACAATCAGACAAGCATGTGATTTTTTTCTTAAAATTTGTTGCAAAGGAGTTATTATGCTATTTTAGTAGGTATTTTGTATAATATGAACAGACAGAGAAAGAGAAACAAGACAAGTTGGAAAAGGATAAAATTAATAACAACAATATGATACCATTGTATCTCTCCTATTTAAAAAAAAGAAAATGAACTCTGTGAACTGAATTAGAGCGAAATTGTTCTATAGCACTAGATCTTCTTTTGAACAACAAGAGTAGTAGAAGAAGTGACATTCATTTCATTTCTTCATGCACTCGCTCGACTTCCTTCCTTCCTGCATAGTTGCACATACTAAAACTGTTACGTGACTATAAAAAGCTGGTACCGTATAAAATAGTGATTCAAACAGCATATTTAAAGGAAAAGTGTTCTTTTTCTTGTGAGTACGATTTCTGTTTGCTGAAAGGCTTGGAACTTGTTACGTATTCTGAAAATTCACTAGTTTAAAGCCGCAAGTGTAAGAACTTCATCGGAATTTTGGCCAAAGCACGTTGCACAGTGCCCCATGTGAAAGCATATGCCCTGAACAGGGGAATTTCATTGGGATGGGAAATCCTGGACTCTCACAATTTTACAAAAAGAGTAACATCATTCGAGGTTCTCGGTGGAGTGGAACTAAAATAATATCTTCCACTTTCATCTTAAAATATTACAACAACACCACAGAAATGTGGAGTTAGTTAAGTTATACTCAACTCACTTAAGTTAATAAAATCAAGAAGGATCACATTCTCACGAAAAAACAGATTTTGCAGAAACAGGCGCTTCGTTCAACTGCAAAAATAATATCCTGTTTCGTGCATTATAGGGGCTATGGGCTATGTAACTTTGTTTTCTTTCACAACTTGAATGGGTATAAGTTTTACGGTCAAGTTTGCATAAGCAATAGATGTTTTATCATACATGGAAAATATGCTTTTGCGATAAAAGCAAAACAAACTATTTTTATATGCACGTGAGAGAAAAATCTCGACCGCCGCGCCGAGGATTTCGTCCGGATATTCATTCTAGATTTTTTTTCAACTGTGAATCTGTGATGCCATGACTCACAACAATGCGTTACTTTTCTGCTGCGAGTCACAAAAAGGAGATTACCAGCAAGTTGCATATATAAATGTGTGATGTGATATGCATGTACATAATATGTTTTGCAGTATGTATGTAGGTCTTGAATTGATACATACAGGTAGGTAGTCGCAGCGGCTACAGCTTTATAACAATTGTGTAAATGAGAAAATATTGACAAGAGTTTCTCGACTTTCGTTCTGGAGTATGGACAAAGAAACAAAAGACGTTGCGGTATTGATTCTGTGTATGGAATGGACTATTAGTTAATATACCCCTCTATAAATCATATTACAAATTTAATAGCCTTTAATCTTTTCAGTCTGTGAGCAATTAAGTGCCAACAATGGCAATGTGCCATATTTCATGTTGCTACATTTCGTAATCGACGAGAGTGGTGATGATGCCTGATGCAGAGAAAAACAAGCAGTGTAGCTGAATACATATTGCTTTGGAATAACATTCATGGTGAATACTTCAGTAAATATGTAGCTGTGATTGAAGATATTCGGCATGATGCTGGCTACGCATAAAGTTTCAAGGAAAAATTGCACATATTCTTGAAAATAGTTCAGCCATGATGTACATACAAAATAAAACAATTATGAGGCTGCTAGTTCAAATTTCATTTTTGGAACGACACAAAATGCAGAAACCCTAGAAAATATAATTAAGTATCTAAAACTAAGTCGTTTGAAAAGTTTGGGTGAAAGCAGAAGTGCTTTCTCAGATTTCTCTAATTGTATATTGTACATTGGCAAACATGGTTCAAGTATTTTGTTTATTCTTCTGTTCTGACTAAAAATCAAGATTATTTGAAGACGGAGCTCTACAAACATCAAAACTTGAACGATCGTTTATGTGATTTTACAATTCTGCCAATTGGCACGTCATGTCACTAGACTTGCTAAAATCGAATTTAAACATGAGCATGCATGAGCGGACATTACGAATGCACTTTTGAATGTTTGATGAAATGGAAATTTATGGAGGAACTTACAAAGCATAGTTGACAATAATGATTTTACGTAATTATGAGACATATCACTTGATTAGATAACGCGTTTATATATTACTCCTACCTTAGTTTTTACTAATGGTAGGTTGGTTATATCATGATGGCACGACAGCGAATAGCAAATCGCAACAATAATATATATATTCATATCATAACTCATGTGCTTAGAATAGTCACAATCACAATTACACCTTTTATTACACACAATACACATTAAATAGTCGTTTCCATAATAATATACTTTTGAAAATTAGAAACCTTTCGTTCCATAACAACGATTTCTGATAAGAATTTTTCTGTATAATTTTTCACGTCATAAAATACTATGTCGATTTTCTGTATAATTTTGCGTTTGTAGGTTTCAGCACAACTTTACAAAGTATCTATTCAACTCAGTGAATATAGCGTTACAATAAAGTTACATAAATTTTACTTTTAACGATGATCAAATCTCAAAGACTCTGCCTTTGTGCCGTCATACACCAATTCACAAAATATGTATGTACTCCTAAACTAAAATTTTACCACAAAACTTAACTTGTCACCACTTCCACGGATCTAGTTTTAATATAGTATCACACACAAAAGCATGCCAATATGTTGGGAAATCTTTAACAAGCTGTGCATTTGACAACTCAATACACAACCTCATGTCTTCAATTTAAACTGGATTAGTTTTAGTTTCATCATCGTCCTTAACATATGTTGGTTTCAAAACCATCATCACCACTTGCCTGTATGTATGTACCTGTTTCTCAGTACCTATGTAACTAGTCAACTAAAACCAACTTTTCGAAAGAAAGCATATGACAAAGTCGTTAAATGATTACGCAACGTTGCTGTTTTGTCTTCTCTGACGTTCAATATTATGACTTCGTTTTGTGACCTGCTGTAGCCATATAAGGATAGTTTGACTTATGTCACATATTTCATTCAAATAACCATTACACGTCAAAATTGATTGCCCACAACTCATCACCAGCAGCACCACTCTGTCTGTTTCTTCTCGTGTATTTTATGCACAGAGTAATCACAGTGACGGTGAAATGGAGGACCGCGTTTAAATTGCATACATTCCCTAGAAGACAATTTGCACGACATGTTTGTTTGAGACATTTTCACAGTAATACAAAATTAATTTTTAGCCCAACGAATTGTTGGAATCAGCAGAGCACAAAGAGTAGTGAGCTTGCTCCCCAATGAGCTATTATTTAAAACTAACTGCAGGTTATTGTATATTGTATTAACTGCTTGGTGTATTAAATTCTTGTGGTATGCAAATTTTCAACGAAATGGGCTGAGTTGTGTCGAGAGACACTGAAAATCAATTGTATGCGTGCTGTTTTCAAACGTAAAGGTTATGGGCACTTTTTTGTAATTCTAGTTATAACTGCTGGCTTGGTGAAAGTTTGAGCTGCTCAACTGGAGCCTGACAGTGACAGAATGGGCTGTATCATGAATTTATGACTTGTGGTAGACAGACACACTCCTTACCTTACCAGTCTTACATCCAAATTCTTAACGAAATTTTATGTAAGTTGTGCATTCCTCTATACAATGCAGTGCAGACATATGCATGCTTTAGTCGATACTTTGATTATGTTTTTTTAAACCATGTGCTTCTAATGAACTGAGATCTAAAATGACTGATCTATAATACATGATAGCTCCCTGATGTTTGAAAAACGTCATTAGAACAAAAATTTAGAGGTCATGAATGAGTCGTCGTTTTACCACCTTATCTGTTCCATGCGTTTACTGTTAAAATGACAGGAGCAGATCAAGCTGACACATGTTTTGTTTTTTAAACAACATCAATACTAAATCAATTTGATACATTAGTTATTTGTGGTGTACCATTTATCACTTTACAACCGCCCTTCGCCCTCTGTTTGAACAGAGAAAACTGTCGTGAAATTATGGAATATACCTATGCGTATATCATACAACATGCATCTAAATGGTATGTGCATACTAATGGGGAGATGATAGACAAGTTTGGAAGGCTTGTTTCACACACAAAGTTTGACAGATCTTGCAATAGTCATTACTCTACCTATTCTTTCGAAAAAAAAAACATTTCAGATTCAGGCGCATCTTGATCTAACCATAATGATGTAATATTATGTTTCAAAGTGCAAGATGCTCAGAATGAATGCCATTTGTTAGAGCTATAGCTTCAAACTAGCATTTTTGAAGTTCACCAGTACCGGATTTTATGATACTGCTTCTTTTACCATGAACCAAAAATCCGAACTTCACACTTATGCTTTAAAATGTTAAGAGTTTGCAGACCATATACACAAATGATATGTAATATGTACCTATGTTAAAATATTATTCATACATTTATGTTTCAATATGTGTTATTCATGTCACTGCCATAATTTTTTCAAGTTTAAGAGAATTTACATGACCTCTCCCAACTGCTCGCTTGCTTACACATTACATGCAAATGTAATAGCTGCATTACGTGGAACTCCTTCAGAATTATTTTAATTTTGAAGGAGTTCCTGATAATATTCATACGACATATTCGAATGAAATTTTTCCATTTAAAAACTTGAACATTTTTCTCGCTCTTTCTAGTTTAGCACTTTTGCGTTCGGAGCAAATATTGCATATTGGTTGTTGCAATACACAAGTAATGATTTTAAAATGCCCATTTACTCTATGCAAAAGATATAAGAAAACAGTTGAATCGCTTTATAATTTTTCTTCCAACATGCATTCTAAATCCTTGTCACTCATCAACGATTTTCCCATAAAATGCTGTGTTTATAAAGTCTTCTGATTTATACTGGTTGTTATAAAAACTGATCCCGCACTTATAGGGTAGCAGATGAGATGCAATGTATGCTATTCTTTCTCTTTCGGAGGTGATTATCGTATGGTGATCTATCAAAATTTTCTTCTGCCGAACGAACACTAAATGAGTTTCCAGATGATAGGTGCATTAAACGCGTTCCTTCTTGTCAAAATTCTCGTCTCAAAAATGTATACTCTAAAACTCTTGACATTCCAAGGTCTTCAGTCATCATCAGCTTCATCGGTGAAGCATATGAAAAATGTTAAAGAATACGCAATACAGAAATTGCGTCAACTATTGTTCCTAATGCAGTGCTACCGTTCCCACTATAACCTGGGGTCATGTGAGGTTGGAGATAATGTTTTAACTATGATTTCTTAATTACAGATATTATATACATATGTACATTGAAAATATACATTATCATTATTTGTTCCCGAATAGCCTGTTGCAAGGATGGAATGAATTTTTCACGTTTAATGATATAAAAAGTAGTTAACCGAAGATGTTACTGCTATGTTTGCATCATGATTTTTTTTCAAAGCAGCTAAACATTTTAAAAGCAAATTATTATCAATTAGCTTGGTAATATTGACCTGCCTACTATTAAGCATATACAAAGATATTAATTGACTTGAAGAAACCTATTTCGATTTTTTTTTGAATTAACTGTCGGTTACTTCGGGAAGAGACCGTCAGACGATTGCACTATGTCTATAAAGTTGCTAGTGACATTAAGTAATGAGAAGTTACAGGACAAAAGCTCATGCAAGAAGGCAAAATGCGATGAAAAAAATAAAAATCATATGCCATAATACCCCTCTCATTATTATCATCATGGAGTAACACGCATGTGTAACAACAGCACTGTTTTATTGTTATTATACACACATGTCTACTTCAACATGCTTTACATTCTAGGAAAATTGATTGTGAAACTTTTTTCCTCTAGAAATTTAAATGTTGCTCCATAGTTGTAAAATACAAAAAAAAACAAGATAAATCTTCAGTCAAAGGACCGGAGTATACGGGCAGATTACTATTACCTCTTTTGCATTTTTACAACAATGCCTTAGTGCTTCTGTAGTATCTGTAGTAGTGGTATTGCCATATAGTTTACACAACTACAACCCCTTTTGTACCGAAAGATAATTCAACTTCCAGTTTCTCATTCATGTCATGTCAAATCAGGCGAGATGACATGACACACAAAAATGGGTAAAGCCACATTTATTACTACGCTTCATAATTATAAAGAGATGAAATTCAAGTAGCCTTATTATAAATACTCGTCGTACTACTTATATATGGTTAATACCTTCGCGTAGGAAGATGATGGCCTATTAAAA
>JAQFZG010005562.1:0-10190 GCA_034695465.1 Entomobrya nicoleti
GAAAAACTGTAAAAAGTTTCATTTTCTTTGGACGAATGCTCAACCATTTGAAATTATAATGCAGTCGCAGTCCTTTCAAAAAACAATCATCAGTTCAGTTCAATTTCGGTATTGAATTTATTCACCTTTTTTCTTATTAGTTTGGTTGGATTCCGGGGTTGTGTAATGCAATCCGCACAGTCAACAGTTAAGGTTAAGAAGGTATGAGATACTATCAATTTGCCATCATGTGGTATTTTGAGTACTAAACTGGACAATTTGGTTCAAGCTTCATTTCATATGGGACCTTAAGTTATACATACTTAAGATCATGAGAGTGTAGTTTATTCTGAACGATGTAGTCTTTGTAAACAATGGAATGACCAAACAGCGTAACTTTTGCTATTTGGCATATAAAAACAAATGTATACCTATTTTACATACCAAGGCCAAACTATTACAGGGTTAGAGTTACATGTTACACATTCAACTCTATACTAGGTAACTACCATTAAATTCAAAATGGTGTCCCCAGACAATTTACTGACAATTATTGCAGAAACTTTGCAAGCTTAAAGCCTATGAAATACTGAGAAACTGTGAGTATTGTTTTACTTATTAGTTATTACCCAACAATTGCGGTCCCAAACGTCTGGTACGCTTACCCAAATACCTAAATACTCTCATTCCATCGTGTTCTGCCAGCTTCTGGCACAGTAACATTTTGTCTTTATAACTATTCGCATCTCTACTGAGCTACACATTTAGAGAAGTAGAGAGTCTGTCGGTGGTGATTTAGATCCATGTAGGTCGGATTATTACTACACTCCACTTAAAGTCAGGAGGGATATAGGGCAAATCCTCTCATCCACACACTTGTCAATTTTGTTTATAAGCCGACTTAGAAGAGGTACACACACGACTAAGTGCCAAAAGAAGACGGAGAAAGATACGCGATAGGACAACTACTGGCTACACTTTAGGAAGTTGCACCAGAGCTAGAGTAACGTATAGACACAAACGGTTTAGAACCGTTGTGCAATGGTACTTACTGTCAGTACTAATGTTTTGTTACTACTATGTTGCTATTACATATTAGCAGGCAACATTTTCCCATCACTTTATACAAAATGAAAATAATCGTTAACCCAGTGCTTTCAAAACGGTGATGTATGTATGTATGTATGTATGTATGTATACCTTGTGAGCTCACAGAAAACGTAGGAGATATACAACACAATATACGTATAAGCATTACTAAATCCGTTCTGACTAGAGGAATTGAATACGAATTTTGTTTTCAAATCTTTACTCCTTTAGCTCAATGGATGAATATACATACATATGTATAAGACCGAAGTATAAGGATATACATCTAAATACCGTCAAAGTTAGACCGGTGGTGTGTAGGTATGTGCATGTGATTGTACACTTTTACGCCTTTCACTCACAACAAAGAACATAAAACACTTCCATTTTCTTCTTCTAAACAAAAACAGAATAAATTGAAGTGGGTAGGAAAGGTAGTAGGTACTGCTTCTTTTATCCTTCCGCTGCTGACTACATTCATATATATGAACCTTTCTCATACTAACTCGTAAAGTTTTCGCTCATTCAGTATATATCCTGTCGCCAAAAACTTTCCATTCACTCTTTTCCATAGATGTGTACACAAGGCACAATGCAGCAACAGCTTTTACCTCCAAACTATAACGTAAATTTCAAAACCAGAAGCGTTTCTGCTTAATGGCATGCAATATGCAATGCACATTCATACAAACAAATGTATATATTCTCAGAAATGCAAAAGACAATCATACAACGAAGTGTACTTCCTTTAGAAATTCAAAGACAAACGAAGATAGAAGTTATGGTGCACCACAAAGAGCAATGAACGAATGTGTTTGTATTCCTTTCCGTAATACTACTTTAAAAAACCAAACTTCTCGGTACCATGCTCCCACTTTCTCCCAATTGCGATCGCATCTGTGCCTTTTGCGTTGAAAAGGAAAGCGCATATAAAAATTCTAAGTTGCAACACAGCACAAACAATAACAATACTTTAAAAATGCTTTATGCAGTTGTTTTCTTCACTTGCTCAAAGGAAACACATTACGCAAACTAAGACGTTTGTTTAAAACAAACTAGCATACTAGCGTTTGAAGTTGGAGTCTTTCTTACATTATGTTTGGTTGTGATTGCTATTGCAGTAGTACCCAAGTATTTGCATCAGTTTTGTTTGCATCTTATATTCCCTGTGAGGGGAGTGGCATCTCAGGACTCATACATATGTCGAAACAACAAAATAATGTTTGTGAAATGAGTACCCAAGAATGCACATGCATTACTGGTAATAAGTGTTTGCTTACTTGAACACCAAAAACACTGTTCTACTCCTTGTACAAAAGGAAAGAAAGAACTTGTAAGACGAATGAATCGATTTTACACAGTTGTCTTTTTGGGTAATTTATTCACTTCCGCTTCCCCTTGTTTTACTCACAACTTCCGAGGAGTCCATAGTCCGTGATCCATGCATGGTTTCCTAGATTTCCAAAAGAAAAATATTCACAAAATCATGCTCGTTTCAATTTGAGGACAGTATTATTTCAACATTTAATGCAATCCGGGTACAAACATTATAAGAAAAACATTTAAATGTGCAGCCCTGGAAAAGAATGAGTTGTGGGAATGCAGGATGATCAGGACAGATGAGCGAACCGGTGGCCAAAAGAAAGGAATATCTTCAAATTGCATAAAACAAATGCGTGTGTGCTACTTATATTTATAATGTAGATTGTCTTAAAGTACGCAAACACGCATTATGTACCTCCACCATAAAACGGTCTGCTATGTTGGTCTGTAAAGTGCAGTCGTGCATGCAGACATTCCACTGTATATTTATTTTTTCTTCGCCACCAGCTAGTGGTTTATAACCACTGGTTCTCCATAATAATCTAATATTCTTTTTGAGATAATTCTTCTTGGTAGCTTATTCTTAAGTCTATGTATGCCTTGAGAATGAATCAAGAGACTTTTTACGCCATAGAGAGCTTTGTCCATGAAAATGCAGAGGTGGATATTCTGTAAAAAGATAGGCGCATAATATTACTTCGATAGAGCGATGAGATGGCAAAAGTTTCTCCTTTTGTCTATCTTTTGATGTGGAATGGCTCTGGTATTTGAAAAATTCATGCGGCAAAAGATAGTGTAAACCTTAAAAATTCCAAGATAAGACATTCATGCTTTTTCCCAACTTCACTACCACAATTTACGAAACTGGATTTTGAAGACAAAATATGTAACTCGTAACTCATGAGTACATGATAATATTCATGAATGATGCTGATTTTTACGTTCGTTTTTATTGCAGTTAAGGTTTATCGACAACGAAATTTAATGCAAAAATGGATAAGAATATATATGTTACCCCTACGTTTTTTGTAAGCAAACTTTCTTTAATCTTTATAAATATTAATTCTATTTGTTATGTTTTCTGTTTCTGAACAGAATTTTTTTGTGTAAAAATAATCAATATAAGTCAACATGCCTAAAACCAAAACGGTGAAAAGTTGAAATTCATTTTCAGTGCAAATTTAGCCACGACTATAATCTAAGCTTATAATAGATTTTCTTTAAACATTTTTAGGTAATAGTAATAATGTACAATATTTAAATGTAAAAGTTTTACATTTGCTTTCATGGTTTTTCTGTACCACAACAGTCCATGTCAGTGTAGAAAATTTAATGATAAATCGTATGCCTGACATAAGATGTATGCGATGTACTACTTTATGCTTATGTGAGATTGTCTTCTTTTGTAATGATTTGGGTCATAAAAAAAAGAGTATGCTTAACCATTTTTGTTTGTATTGCTGTGCTGCAAATTTATGCCAGCAACAATATTAAAATACGAGCGAGGATTCCAGTCGTGTAATCTTGTTTTATTTGCAGAAAGCTTATTATTTGTTTTGCTAGTTTTAAATTGTCGATAAAATACAGTTGTACTAGCGGAAAGTATGCAAAATAATAACTTGCGTTTTTTTTGTTAAATAAGCAAGTAATAATCCAGTGTAAAAGCTCTCGCTTTTTCATTCGGAACAATAAAACACATTCCAGAGGACGAAAGGTGTTTTCATACTTGCACAGAGGTATGGCGATGGCGAGGTATACAGATTCATGAAACTTTAGTACCGTTTGAAAGGAATAAATTACAATATAATCCTCACATATAGGCTATAGTCTTTCTTCTGGTGGCTTCGGTTCCTTCATCAGACAAAATCCCATCTGTTTTATAATGTGACCTACATTTATAATCCACGTTTACCGATCGTTTCCTTTCGAGATTTCATTTCTTTGAGATTAGCATTACATGGACTAGTATTGCGGTTTTGACTTGGAATAAAAATATAATACTCTTAGATACGAAATAAGACTTTATACAGGAAAACAATAATGACACGGGAAACTGGGACTACGTGGTTAAGAGTAGAATGAGGTTTTACAAACGGATTTACATGCAAGTCATAAAGAAGGTGTATGAAGGAAAATATTGTCGAATACATTGTGTTAAAACCGGAAATATGCAAAAATATTTGGGTCGTATTGTTTGTCATTGCCAATTAATATCAAGGTGGCTAAAGTCATTTTAATTAGACAAACCGGATTTGTAAAACGTACAACTCATCAGATGACGTGTAATTTTTTTTTTGAATAACATGTTCAGTGAATATTTTTACAGCATAAAATGAGCGATTTTTGGAGGAGACAATTTTTCGTGATTCATTACGTTTTTAATCTCGTGCCATGATACGTGCCTTAATTTTTTTCTTTCCATACAACACAAATGTAACAAAGAATTTATATTTCTTCCAACGTTTTCGAATTGAAAATATCGAGTTACGAGAAAATGTTACTTTTAAACCGACGTAAACGCTTTTAGATAACAATTTTAAATTTCAGCGGTTTGGATACTTGCTTTTTACTTTTTTAAGCGTTATACATATTTATAATTTAAGGGTTTACGGAAAGCCTCAAATAAACTTTTTTTTAGCTTACGCGTTCCTCCAACTCAAGTTTCTATGTCAACCAAATCATCAATTTTAAAGATTCCGATAAAGGTTAATTTATTTGCATACGCAAGAACTTCAAGTTAGGTCACAACTACGAACTACAACAACCATATTTGTAGGTCTTAGGTTGTTGTAAGAGCAATTTTCATACTTTTCTTATGTACCAATGTAATTTTGTTGCCTATCATTATTGGACGCAGTGATCTGTAATTTGTATGTACAAGTTTTAATGTTGAAAGTATGTAGGTTGACGTAAAAACTCGCATAATAGCTACTAATGTAATTCATAGATTGTCAAAGAAAATCAGGTTTTTAAGTTGTTGTAAATCACTATTATAATAATTATTGTGACGAAGATCATTACGATAACAAGGACAGTCTAACTATTTCAAATGGGTTGTTGTGTAAACTAAAGTAACTCGAAATTTATGTGAACAGGAAAGTAATTCATGAGCAATAAGTAGAATCATTTCAGATGTCTTCTCAGGAGTTTAGTTTAGTCCTATCAGAAAGTAGTAAACTAGCATAAAAGAAAACTTTTTAGCGCTTGTAGTATTATTGCGAAATTCCTTTTCCCTGTTTGTTTATTATTTTAAGAGCAAAGCGAACTTTTATATTTCTTTAACAAAGTTCAATGAAAATATTTTTCGCTGAAAGCGTACAATAAGCGGTTTTGAATACATTTAAAGTCTTAAAAGTAGAAAGGGGAAGTAGAGAGGTAGTTGGAGTTAGTTGGGGAAATGGCTCCCAGCAAACTGTTAAGAAATCTAAGTAAATACGTTCTGGAACGTTTATCATAAGATGTATTAAAAAATTTAGACATGCTTAAATTGATGTAATATAGTGCAAATGTATTCTGATAATCATAGGAGATTCAAGAGGAAGAGGAAGCATACTATATATCAAATTATTATAGTGCAATGCGAGAGGAAAATTCCGTTGGTTGCGTCATATTTACATGAAAGTTTACCTTGAATGTATATTTGAACATGTTTCACAATAGTACAGAGTAATGAAGCATTAAATATAAATGTTCATCCTTAAATTTTATTTCATATACTTTATTACATATATTTGATTAAAAGTATTATGTATGTACGATTTTATGCATACTATTGTGAAATATCTGAAATTCAAAGAAAAATAAGTACGAAAGTAGCTTCTTCGGTTAATTACTTATGTGAGATGACATGCTATACTATGCTATGTTAAACCAGTTAAAACTTTATGATTAAATTAGGACACTGAAATAAAGTATGTCATCATTTTTTCTTTGAATAGCCATTTTCTCTGAAATAAAAATTTAGAATTACAATATTACAAATGATGATTCACACCTTGATTTTGTAAAAACCTACATACAACCTTCAAACTAATTACTACAAAGTGCATTGTGTAATAAAACAATGATTTTTGTAGTTATTGCTTAATTCAATACAAAATTTCACCGTTATACAAAAACTACACAGCAATGTTAAGTGTGCAATGTTCACCTTCAATGCTCAAAACGCGATTTTAAGTAAATGAGGACTGTTCTGAGCTGATGTACACAGCTTACAAAAAAATCGTTTTCAAGTAATCAGTCTAGTCTCTACTTTATCGCAGCTATACAATAACCTGTCCCTCCCAACACCTAATAGGCTATCGACGAGGGTCAACCTATAGCATCACTATAATACAGTATACGTAAGAAAACTGGTATTAGCGGTGTACGGTACGTGTTTTACGTAAATATTTTTTTAAAATTTTGGCATTATTTGTTATTTGTTGAATTCACTCATATCTCGCTGCGAACTGGTACAAATTGCTACTATTCTTATTACATCCTTTCTAGTGCTTCTGTGGTTGTGACTTTATCTTTCATCTTCATTTGAAATTTGGACATTTGATCATGAACCCAAGAAGCACACTAGTTCATTGTCTACTCACACTTCCGTACATAACAGGCTTGTTATTATTAGCTTTACAAGGATGCAAGTGCAGTGAAGACCACGCTCTTAATCAAACAGATAGTAATTATGATTCAGAGGAAAATTCATTGTCACGCAGACTGGATGACGGATTGACAGGCCGATGGAGGTCTCGTCAAAAGCGAGATCTACTTCAACTAAGCGGCCAAATTGTACGGAGCACCAAGTTCAGTCCACTTAAACTAGCTTACTACGGGAATTGGTAGGAACCAAAATATTTTCTATTATTATTTTTACATATTATTAGATACAAGCATGTTCACGCAATACGTGCTGAAGTGGAGTTCATAAAAGTTCTTCGTTTTTCCCATGAACCTTTGCACATATTATCAAACAACTCAGGTGAATAGTCGAGTGAGCACTATTCCCCCGTTTTAGACAGTTGAAATATAATACATTACATTTCATATTGTGTAGGTGCGGGCGAGGTGGAGACAGGAGTGGCGATGGTTCCTACATAGATGGTTGCGACTTGTGCTGCAAAAAGCATGACCAGTGTTATCGGCGCACAAGGAAGCGTTATCCTGATTGCAATCCTCGCGGAATTACCTACAAATCTCGCTACGTGAAGGAGCAGGATAGGGACTATTGTACTGACAAGGACTGTGGTCAAAGAACCTGTATATGTGACGTCAAGTTTATCCTGTGTATGCAAATGGAGCCTTGTTCACCACTGAAAGTTTTCAACAGTGTTAGTTACTTGTGGTGGCTAGGAGTAGGAGCATGAAAACTTACGGATTACGCTAATAATATAATATGTATTATCACAATATCGAGTTCAAATAAATACTCATGCATGTTTCATACAGGATCAAAAAATATTCTGTTTCTTGTTATCTACCATATTGCATTGTTAGTCCAATCTACCCGGGTTAAATCCCAATTTAAAAGGTTACTTTGAAGTGGAATTCAAACGTTTTCAAGCTTTCCATTGTGCATCGCATAATGATTACGCATAAATATCTAGTTAATTTTGGCTCTTTACTTTCTATTCATGTTACTGTTGTCACTTTACTTAGAGAGCTATAAATTATCTGCTAGATTGTATCCGGATTTAATCAAAGGTTTTCCCCTTCACATCCAAAAACGATTCTACGTTTTAGGTCCATGCTCCATTGTTCCTTTTCAAACGGAAATCTGCTTTTCCGTTTTTGTGCCACTAAGATGTCAATTTTAGAGCAAAATTGAAGCAAATATATTGCGTTTCAACTTCTCAGTAGTCAGGACGCAGTTACTAGCGACACATCTGCCGCAGTAATAATCCCTCTTGATTCTAATGTCGTAAGCTGGGATTTTTAATCGGGGTGGCTGGCAGTGGTGGTAAAGTAAAGTCTACCGAATTGTATATTAACGTTTGTATAAACGAAATCCCAGGGGTTGCTTCATGATGGTTAACAAACAATTAAAAGGAATATGTTGGCAGAAAGAAAATCCGGTACTTTAAAAACACCCTTAAAATTTAAATTTATACTAAAATGCTAAATTTACAGTTATATGTTTAAAAAATGTTTTACAAATATTTATTTGATAAGTTAAATGTTATCATCTTAGTTGTAGGATTTGTTAGCATGCTGGTGCTGTATTTGCTACGTTATGTTATGACTGTAACCACCAAAAATCATGGTATACCACTACAGGAAATGAAATAAACTAAAAGGAAGCTGGCCGGGCTAGAAAAGCGTAAAGTACTCGCCGGGAAGGGCACGACGTGCTTTATGTCTTGCTAGAGCAAAGATAATGCCAAGCTGACCTTCTTTCCCGTTTGCAACTTGCCCCTTGTTCCAATAATAAAAATGTACTTATCATAGTGGTTTCAGGTCTAAAATGTTGGACGTCTACAGCTTATACAGTACCATAACATATAACATAATACAAAACAAAGCACCAGTTTACTGAAGCACCCATAAATCTTACGAACGCTTGAAATTAGTGAGCATCCACGAAAAAAGGAACCAATCTCCCTAATTTATTTTCTCTACTCCCTTCTTTTAAAGCTTAGTATTTTCTGTGCACGTATGTGCCTATCATATGAATATAAAGTGTATAAACATATTTTTGCAATAAACGTTTTTTTATCTCCAGTTTTTTTTCTTGGTCGACAGCAAAAAGAAGGGGAAAGGGTGAAGTAATTAATTTCATCGTGTCATTGGCACTCAACCACTTTCTCTGAACCACAGCTACTACACATGTATCGACTACGCAAAAACAGTAAAAAGAGACTTGCTACAATGTTTTAAGGTATTAATGTATGCTGTCACACTTGCATGTACGGACAATATTAACGTTTACCTTTTTATCCTCATCAAAAGAGCAGAAGGTATGTGGTATGTGATGTGGGATTTCCGTCAGGTATGTGCTGCTTCCTGTCACGAGTGGTTAATATTGAACGTTTATGATGTTTCACATGATTGTGTCAAGTTTTGCATGTTAGGTTTGTTAGGCATGTCAACATTCGATTTACCTTGCCATTGAAAACATTGCTGAGGGGCTAAAAACTCAATTATTAATGGACACGTTCGTACACGTATTATACATAATATATTTTTTTTAAAGACATGTTTTTATTGGTATCAAGTTATACATAGGTCGATTTTTAATTTCAAATCCAGCTCAATATAAATATTTCAATCATAGTTAAAATATGGAATTGAAGATGTGATAAAAGATATCCAACTACTTGCACTAAAGGTTGAAGGTATCACTGTATATTATAAGGCACTTAGTGAGCAGATGGTTAAGAATTCAGTGGGTTCAGAAGTCAGAAAGTCGATGTCTACTGATTGCCAATCACTTATCTGATCGAAAGTGCAAACGAAAAGTATTTGAACTTGTAATGGAATCTCTTCATCCCTTTCCATTCAGTTTAAATATTTTACCTAGAATTTCATATAGTCAAATACTCAGAGTGTGTTGAAAACATTGTGTGTGCAAAATGTATTAAAATTCACAGATTAAATTCGTCTAAAATTCCATCTATACTAGATACTCACAGGTGTTTAAGAAAGTTCACTAAAATGTTAAAATATAAAATCATGGATACATAACATATGTATACATTCCAACTTTTGCAATTTGTTTTTTTAGCAAAGAGAATATTTTATTACGAAGCTGAAAAGCGAAGCTCAGCGAGTATTGACTTTAGCGTGTTTGTCCGTCCGTCTGTCCGTCCGTC
>JAQFZG010005563.1:0-10188 GCA_034695465.1 Entomobrya nicoleti
CATTCGACAAAAAGGTTTTCGACTAGATTTGAGCATTCGACAAGAAGAATTCTACTAGTATATTTCGACAAGAGGCACAAATACTAGAAGAAATTCTGACATTTTACCTGCACCCCATTCACAAAACTCATGCATGGCAGTGAAATTTGGTTGTGAAATGTGATATGTATGTCCCGTGTGCACTCTGGTACTACTGGACGCATTATATAACCTCATAAAGTTAGTTTTTAGTTTCCCGGTTTGAAATCTTATTCGCTATAACTTGATCACGAACCAAAGATACTACGATATATGTATACCTGCGTAAATGGGAATAATAAACCTACACATATTCCACATTAAATGCACCAGCACGTTGTAGTTGGTTTAGTGTATCGTATCGTCATTTTCCTTTTATGTTAGTGATCTTGCACCGACGACAACCACAAGCAGAAGCTTTACTGCACTGCAAAACAGCAGCGGTATTAAAGAGAAGAAAAAAGTAAATTGCTTTGCTGCCCATAAATGTCCCCAAGTACCCATCACATTCTTGTTAAGTATGGCTTAGCAGTGTAACTAAAACTGGTCAAGAAAATATGAGTTTTATCACATAAATGATATAGCATGAGGAAGGGGTGAATCATAAGATGATGATAGGATAATATGGAGTATACATTACAAAAGTTGTGTAATGGGGAATGGAGAGAAAGTACGAAAAGTCACAAGGGAGTATTTCAAAAATTAATTGCAGCAGCCGAAGAAACAATCACCTTACACAGCGTAGTTTCACCCAACATGTATCTTCCACCGCCCTAACCTTGTAACGAATTCTGAATGTATGTGTATAAGTGTGTGTAGATTTTTAAATGCGTAGTAAAAGTCGTTTAGGTAGGCAATTATCCTTGTGTAAAGTTATATGTAGGTGTAAAACGAGATGTAGCAAGTATAAAAAGTTTAAAATCTCATAAAAATGCGAATCAAGATTTTTATAACATTAATTATATAAACAAAATAGTCGATAGCGAAAACGAATGTACTCACTGCTCACCTTAAATGTAAAAGTAAAGTATTATATATATTCCTGAAGTATTATGTTCTCGGGAAGGAGTCGCCAAGATTTTTATGACAATATGTGGCTTGTAAGTAATCCTGTTGAGATTTGGGTATTGAAGTCAGGTTCAGGTATACAGATATAAATCTACAGTATTTTCACTATTTAAGTAAAAACTAGAGAATATGTATGTACACGTGCTTAAGTATTTAATGGAGCATTTAAAGTACTCATTATTATAAATGGCACAAGATAACGGCTGTAATTTTATCGAATTTACTGTTAATTTTTGTCATTTCCATACGTATTTCAAGGTGTATAATCGTACATACATAAGATACGATTTATAACAAAACTCAAAATTGCACATTGTTTAGAGCTCAAGGAATACTTTTGTTTGTTGATTGAGCACTCAACCGGTGTATTTCGCATTATTCCTTATTTATTCATTTTTATCCAATTCATGGCCAAGAAACTACAGCTGCTTCCAGGATGAAATTAGGAAGAATACATTTAAAAATCATGTTAGTTAATGAACTACTTAAATTGAACGAGTAATTATAAAAACGAAGGAAAAAATTCTACTTAAAAAATAATAGTGTTTTATCACAAGGAAGTTTTTACTGAAGCTTAGTGTTAATAATGGCAGCACTTGGATAATGTTCTTACTCTTTCATTTGAAATTATTGGATTCAGATTATTACACTTTTAAGAAATTATATTCACATAACGGTCAAAGCTGCAACTGTAAATTGAAAACAAGGACAGCTCGCATTTACTACAATCTATAGTGTATGAATATGAAACATGCCTTCATTGCTTTTAACTAAAGCCGTGTACACAAAAACAATTACTTTCTCTTCCCTCCTTTTTTCTAAGAAGCAGTCTAATTGTTATTCCAGATTAGTGTCACTTTGCATGTATGAACAATTAGAATAATATACTTACTCATACCATTCTAAGATGAAAAACGCAAGAAAGCACTGATTAGAAATTTACTCTTTTTTAATAAGAAAAATGGAAATTTATTGCTCTCTGTCAGAGAGTGAAATGAATTTACATAAAAGCCCTTTATGCAACTTGTTTACCCATGCATACAAATTAGCTCAGTATGTACATACTATAAACACACTTTACTACGAAAAATATATAACGTAGTAGTAGTAGTACATACGATGATATCTGTAAATATATATGTTAGTATACATGCATAATATCTCGTTTTTAAAAGTCAACATTTTGTGTCCGTAAAGTTGTAATTGTACGTTCTTTGATAATAATACTACTTCACATATGTACATACGTAATTGAGTTGTTTTCTCTGAAACAATCCCAGAAGAAGCAACAGAAAAATTAATTATTCATAAATGTTATTAATCTGCATTAATGACTGGAAAGAGAAAATGAATGTCTTGTGATAAAGAAACGTGTGTAATCTGTAATGCAGTCGAAAGAAAGCATGTTTGCTACAAAAGGAAGAATCCTTTAAACCAAGATAACTCACTTATAGGATATATTAGTTAAACGTTAGTGTGACTACTCTATGTTTAGGGAGAAAAGGAACGTTAGAACAAAATTTCTATTATGGTTGAAATGTACATATGTGAATATACCTAAATACGTTTATAAATGTATGTATATATTTCATATTTACAAAGTTACTTAAACTGTGAATCTCACTTTGCGTTTCAAACTTCAGCCGACGTTCATTTATGTATCATTGTTGGGAGTGAAAGTAAAGTAACGAGCCAATTGTTATTCGTCAGTACTACGGTGTTATGTGCTGATGATGCTACCAGAATAACTTATCGCAGCTTTCGCTGGAATATGTTGCTGTTGAGTAAAGTTACATAATGATAAGGAGAACTGAAGTAATCCTTTTTCAGTTTTAAAACAAAACAAGGGACGACCTGCTTGTCAAAAGAGAACTGTATACACTGTTATTCGTTACAAGTTAGCACGTAAATAGAACGTTCTTCTGTCAAAAATATGAGAACCAACGATTACTCATTTTAAAGTTAAACGTTGGGACATTCTGAACAACGCAAAATGATTAATACAATTGCATACTTTAGGACCCGACGATATTCGACAAATGTTTGTTTAGAAAATCACACAACAGTGTAACACCAACAATGTATATATTATATGTTAGAAATATTATATGTAATATGTTTACGCACGTATGTGTACGTACGTATGAAACGCATAGCGTATATTCATGCTAAAATGAATCATTTTAAAAACTAATGTTTGTATGTACAATTGTCTCGTTTATCAAATTGTTAGTTTGTATTTCAGAATAAAATTTATGCATATTTGCTGTATTAATTGTGTATATAAAATTATGAATAATGTTACGTTACATCTAGTGATCCAGACTACTATAAGACGTAAAATTGTGAAAAAAATAAATAATACACAAATATATATAACGTTATAATAAAACAATACTATTTCGAGATAACCAAAATAATTTTGATCATTACCTATTTATTTAATCACTTGATCGTCATCACTAAAGCTAGACATCAAGTTCCATTTTTTTAAACACTCACAAAGGACAATTATACCAATTGGTGTGAAAAATTGATATATGCATATTTAAGCGCATCTTCACCAAAAGCTTCTTTCTATGCATATAACTATCAACCAAACCGTATTGTGTCTCGTAATTTCAATATTCTAGCATTTGCTAAATTCACAACCCTGTAATATTATGACATTTTGTTTCCAAAGTTAGTATTTCAGTATACCAAAACAAGTTTTTTTCAAATCTTGCGCATATCTACATAACTATTGCAATTAAAAGTCGAGTCCATTAAAATTGATGAAGTATTTGTACTATTTTGATACTAACATTTTGGATAAAAGGTTATTTATTTTAAAAATTTGTAAAGATAAGGTATTGGAAGGGCTATATTAAACAACATGAGCTTAAAATCGAATGTTTTGAACATACATCGGATAATATTATAATATGCTTTCATTTCAGATGCGAATGGATGAATAACACCAATTCGTCACCAAATATACATGCACACTAGTACACATCTAAAGTCATCACAAATACTAGCTTTTCCATTTTACCATGAAATATTTCCAAAACAAACAATTGATAATTCTAAGAGCACTAACTTCTGAGAAAATACTTCATGATTTATATTTTGACTCATTCCCGAGCTTTTTTTGTCAAAAAAAATGAAAACGACAAACTGACAATACATACATTATGATGATGGAGGTCATTTTCTCGGAATTCTACCTTCAACCTTATATACCCATTGTATTTTTCTTTATTGTATTTCCACAGTCAATCTACTTTCCAGTCAGGCAGTGACTACACGTTATTACTGGTGCTTTTATAAATGAATTGAAGTGTCTGTCTGAGATCTGTTGTGTTTAGGTTACTAAAAGTGGGATGGTCTTTTGTGGAAGAGGTTATGTGGATTTAGAGAGTTGAACAGGAGAAAGTACTTTTTTCAAGAGAATGTTGACGGTGTGTTATGTTACAAACCATTACTATAATATTTTTTTCCAAAAAGAACTGGAAAAAGGAGTGGAATCTTAATCTTGAAAAAAGTTTCAAATGGAACAGCAATCACTGAAACGAGGGTTCTTCTGCAAAAAAGTGGATGGACCTAAATTTACGTGCCTGTCTCTGTCTACTGCACACATCATTCATGAGTCATGAGTCTTTCAGTCAACAAGCACAAAATACCTTAGCTTTTTACACTCTTTTTTTCTACTTCATTCCGTCTCTCGTTTGAAGGAAGAAACATGGACAAAAGAACTACTTCTCATCACAACTAACTCTAATAGCCAACCCTGTTGTACAAATATTCGTCCTGCGTCTCCACTCCGTTTTATTATGATAATGCATTTTCTTCTTCACACACGCAAACGTTAACCATTCATGACGATGACAGTACAGTGTACTACAGTAGACGTCACAAAGGAAAGGAAACAATTCTAGAGGTTAACTGGTATTCCACGTATTTTTACCATGATGATGATAGTGATGAAACTATTTTACATTCTTTCTTGAGTCAAGAGCCAAAGCTAGAGTGTCGACTGAATAAATAAATAAACTCCGCAAGCAAGCATATAAAAAACTAGAAAAGTAATGAAATTGTACACATGAATCAGATTTGGGGTAAGTTAAAGCAATTTTGTAAAACTCTCGACACTCAAATGGGTAGTAACGGCCACCCCCAACTGTTGACAAAATAATAATTTAAGATACCTATCATTCATAGAACACCTTGAGTAAACCTAGGACCATATATTTGGCAAAATCGGCAACGTCTAATCATCAAAATTGTTTTTGAATATTATTGTGCCGACCATGGCTCAAGTGTTAATTGGTTCTCAAAATGTCGACAATATGCTCAACTAAATGTGACAAACTCAACACGCTTTATCGTTACTCAGTAAATAAATGTAAATATGTACATATAAATGTCTATACTGACGATGCGACTGGGCTTTCCCCTTTATATCAGTTTTCTTTCCTCCCCAGTTGAATAATCTTAAACAAAAAATTGTACAAAAAAGGAAACACAAATGCAACGTGCGTAATCGTACTCTGGTAACGTCAGACTATTTTGTTTACAAACTTGTAATAAAGACAAATAGTGCTGAATTTTAGAATTAGGAGTAGAAGCTTTATTTGAAGATATTTTAATGTACTTCGAAGAGCTTAATTGTGCTTAGTCAAAAAATGAATCTACATTTAATCATAATATAAATATGTCGATTTTTTCCGAACACCTTTAAATGATTTTTTTATCATGAGCAAACAAAATATCAGTTATGCATGTAATTATTACAAATGTTACAATTAATAAATAGTTCCCAGTCATCATGTGCCTATGATTTTTGCCTTGTTCCAATCGATTTTTTAAAGGTAATATATATTTAATGAAAACATTGTTGCACAAAATCCTTTTACATTTTCATTCCCCGATAAGATGAAAATGCGTGACTGTGACATTTAATGAAGTTCAATCTCTAAACAAAATGTAATCAAATTGCACATCAAAGCTGAAATACTTCTGCGGAGAGACAGACTGATCGGAAATTGTTACACTGTGTTGGAGTGTGAACAGTATCCTCTCCACCCAATCCTGAAAAATATAACTAAAAACAATGTGATGTTGTGACCGATGGTGTCTGACTGAACGGAAGAAAAGATGGATACATACGTGCAAGCGAAGTAAATATGTGTTAGATGGGTGTTACGATTATTTGGGCTTGTCCAATTCTCCACGTATTCGACGATGACGACGACTGGTCTCCTTTTTCTGCGAGGTGGTGGTATATAATGACGAAATGTGTTGAAATTTAGTGGTGGTGACTTCGCAAACAGATATCTTTGTAAAATTTTGTTTTATTTCCTGAGTACTGAGTCGTTTTATTTGAGCTACAAGGAATGTGCATTACCAAACATGTTCTGTCAGTGCGGCGAGAAGAAAATCATCTTTCACTTTTATTCATGTATTCATTCGTTCATATTGTGTACCTATCTATATGGAATAATGATGGTAAAGCATTAGGCTTCGAAGTTTTTTCAAAATCATCTCATCGTGAAAAGAGTACAAAGTAAAAAGAAGAAGCGTGAAAAGAGCCATAAAGAACCAAAGAACGCACGGCGCGGGTGGAAAGATTATGTATTCCTGAGAATGAAAAGAAGGATCATCATTTTTGGATGGACGGAGAAAATGCGTTGACATTTTTCATGCGGTCATGCTGCTGTAAAATGTACATCTTATTTTTTTAAATTTCCTTCCTTTCAGGATCTTTTAATGTAAAGCGTGTGTATAATGTCACCATTTTGATTTACAAATCATTATAATTTATAATGGTTTTGAAGTTGGAAATTGAATACATTCTAAAAGCTGAAAGGAAATAAATAATGTATTATCTTCTTTTGGTAAGGAGTGCTTTGCAAATATATTCGATAACAACACGAGGAAAACCTGTTTTGCTGATCATGTATGCAATATAATAGGAAATGAAAAGGGTTTCTGCCCTCGTTTCAAAGCTTTGACCCATTACGACATGGGGGAGTGAGCAGTTGAGTAGTATTAATTTAGAAGCAAGTAAAAATAGATACATTGATACAACGAATGTATGTTTGCAAATAAAATTATTATTACAAAGAAAGAAATGAAAAGATAGCGTCGTCGATACAAATTTTCTCACGTAGTAAGAGTTGTTAGTAGACACTAGATAGTGAACTGTTCACTGTTTCCTTGTATCTGTCCGTTATTATGCTGGCCAATACAGAATTACAGAAAATGAATTGACTCCATCCCACTGCACTCCCACGTCCCAATCTCATCTTTGTTGTTACTCACTTGAATGTTTGGTAGCCAATTAATAATATGGTAGCGTCAACTTGAGGAATGGCGGTAAAAAATTATTTTGAAAAGTGAAATAAGTATAAAATGAAATTTCGTACAAAGATGCATAATTTTGGAATACAGTTAAATCGCATTCATTTTTGCATTCATAAATTCTATTTTGTTTCTGATTTTTATATGTAACTCTAACTTGGATGTATGTCACTATATACCACACTACATTATTTAATGGGTGTTTGAAATTAAAGGTTTCAATATATGCTCCCTCGTATAAATACATGTAGCATACTTTTACGTTATGAAAACTTTGGTTTCTTAGCTTTGTAAAGGTTTACTTCGTGCCAAAGTTGTAATATTACAAGAGTGAAACGACAAGAAATGTAGATCAGTATGAAAAGTGGATCATCAAAGCGATATGTTGTAAAACTATAAGTATTGTTGACCATCACTTAGTTTATAAATGTCCACACACATTAATAGCATTGATAGATGAACCCTTTATCCCATTAAGGTCTATGTTTTAACGAATAGCATGATGTCTGGCTAGATCAAGTTATTATCTCAAGTTATGTGTTGATATGCACAATGCACGCACGATATGCTGCTTTTGCGAGTTCTTCAATACAGCGTAGCAGGACTCATTACCAAACACATTAGTTGCATTTAGCTTTTCATCATTATTCAAGGCTGCTGGAGAAACAAAAAAGGTGCACCTAGTTTGCTATCTGAAAGAAAACATTCAGCTTTACATGAAGAGCATAAATTAGGAAGTCGGAGTGGGAGAACGAACGTTGATGTAAACTAAAATGCAGAAAAGCTGATTACAGAAGCTAAAATTGTGTTACAGTAACGAAGCACATCTTGCTATCCCTGTTCATAAATCATCATAATTGTCCTAATAATAATAGCAGTTGGCTTGTTTGTTAATCTGGGTAACATTTTGTATCTGGTAGACACGCATTGCATTAATCATTTTTATTTGTAATTGAAGTTGAAAGTTAACGAAAACTGACAGTCATTATGTTTCAAGTAAATCAATTAACGCGTACAGTAACCTGATACTAAGCTAGACTAAAATCGTCTTGACTTCGAGTCAATTCTTCATTACATAAAACCACATGCCTCGTTCAATACTTACCATAGTACTATTAAAGCCATTATTAAGTCGGCTTTTTATAATCAAAAGTGACATCTCTGCAGTGCATCAGAGGACGTATTGAATTTTCATAGCACAATAAGTTCATGTCAAAACTACACAACAACTTGTTTTGGTTTGATCAAAAGCAATGGTGCCAGAAACAACTAAACAAAGAGAGATAATATAATATAGATCAAAAGACAACTTGAAGCAGGCTTTTCTGTATTTAACTTGTGCATGCCATTTATGTGTATCAGCATTAGGGATAAATTGATACTGGATGTAGTAAATGAGTAAATATGTATGTATTCATACCCACACTAATGTTCGACGAATAGAGATAATTTTGTTTTTACAAATCGTTTTTGACTTCTTTTGCCAGACCAATTATTGCGCTTATTTAAAAGTGTATCATGCATGAGACTACTGAAGATTAAGGTATTGATTTGACAATTTCATGGTACTGGTCTTGCACGGCATTTAAATTCTTATCATTTTTATCTTTTTGTGCTACAACCATTTAAAGTAGATCACGCTCAGACATACATTGTCTGATGTTGGTCATTTTGACCAAATCAAAACATAGACTTGTCATTCTATCGCAGATTTAACTTTTTGTTTTACTTATCAGGAAACTTGATATCTGGCACTCTATTGGACGAGTTTCAAGTTGTATTTCTCGTAAACACTTGTTATGAAAAGGTGTATGCATGCAAATCTGTTAACTAGTTTCGTTTGAGTGTTGAGTTGGCTGAAGGAAGCTACTGAAGTAAAGTGACAGTGAAAACTTGGCGTGAAAAGATTTGTCAGCTTACTTTTTCTCGCAGCTCATTTGGCTAGCGATTAAGACAGAAAAAACAAAAGTATTTGCTTGAAAAATTTACTTGTTTGAAAAATAGGGGAAAGTTTTTTTCAGGTTTATCATAATTGTCCAAATTCCAACGGAAAGGACAACCATGAGAGTCTTCACGAAAATTAAGTTGAGTTGTTTTCTATCGATATTTATATCCTGTTCGCTTTCTCAAGTAGCAGCACTTCCAGCAAATGAAAATGGGTAAGTAAATATTATATAAAGATTTTTTATAGGTTAATTATTAGCATACATATAAAACAAACTGCATATTATCAATGTACATGTATACGTTATATCATTTCCTTGAACCATGTATCATCCTTCTATAACAAAAAATAAAAAATTGAAAGCTCTAACGTTGTATTTAACTCGCTATAACGTACATATACAGATGCATACGTTTCTTGGATATATGTTTGCTTTAGTTATACGTATTACCAAAGGTGAAAGAAATAAACCATTAGTTTAATTCCCAATTGAATTAGTGCATCAACTTTTTAAAGTTAGGTGTTTAATTAAAGTGTTAATTATCTCCCATGCCGAGAAACGATATCTAACTTTACACCTTGGTTTATCTTATTTTCTTATTATTTTCGTAATTACTATGTTTAACGCATGCAATTTTTATACTTGTGCCAGATTTTTTTGTCTGCGCCAGCCATAGAACAATATTTTTTGCATGGATGACTGAATGATCAAAAGAAAAAGTATCAGCTTTTTAGTCTAGAGGGAAACTCAAAGAAAAGGGCTGGGGAAAGTCGTCGTGCAGAAACTCAATCCGTGTGTCCTCAATTGTCAT
>JAQFZG010005564.1:0-10188 GCA_034695465.1 Entomobrya nicoleti
CGGCGCTCCGGCTTCCCTCGCTACGCTCGTCGCCTGTGCTCGCGCCGCTTCGATATTTGTCGCCGCAGAATATTTTCGTTATATTCGATTTTTGTTAGATAATATAGTACGTCACTTGTTGATCATGAACAAGATCTTGTTCATGATCAACAAAAAATGCTCGGCTTCCGTTTAATGTATTTTTTACTAAGTAAAGATTCTCAGCAAATAAGTGCACTTTTTTGTCATGCTCTTTGATAAAGACGTAGTGAATGTGAGTGATGCTACAATAAGTTTTAAGAGAACAAATTAAACAAAAAACTTTGATTTGATCATAAAAATACTTCTTTACTTTTCTTACAGCATGCTGATCAATATGATGATGCCTATTGGCAAAATCCATTTATTTTCGGCAGTCAATTACCAATTATATTGAATACAATGTCACTACTAAGTTGCATGGTAGCTGTCATTATTTTGCTTTCATAAAATAAATAACTTCATTGATTTAATGAAGAGGTGCGTTAATTTATTTGAAGATTGTATAAAACAAAATAAAATTTTGAGTTCAAATTCATTAAAATAATCTTTTTGTGATGCCATTCCAATTCCAATGCAACAGTTGGCTTAACTCGTTCCGTTTTGATTTTCCAATCAGAGATGTGATTAACTCCTAAAATTTGAAGCGGGTTATTCGGGTGCGGTTTTTTTGTGTCGACTTTTCCTTAAACCTTTCCTGTTGATAAAAGAATGGAAAAAGGAAATGGCTAAATTGTTGTTAGATCGGTAAGTACGTATATTCATGGTGCTTTGTACTAAATCGGTTTTCACAGTTTTGACAATCTCGTACATCCTCTAAGGCACATGTCCACTTCCTCAAAGATCAATGCAACAAAGCGTTTACACAAGCGTTCAACCATCACATGATTTTATAACGTGGGTTCCTTTCCTTTAAAAGCATTTGGACAATTCGAACCACAAAGCTATTTTACAACTTTTAAGAGAATCTGTCTCTCTTGTAATCACAAATTATCGTTTAAACTGTACAGTAAATTGCTCAAATTGCATACCCTGAAAAAGCGTACGTTTGAATGAGTGAAAGCGAAAGGTTCAACAAAATCGGGTTTCGGTGGGGTTCGCCTTGCCAAAAAAGGAACAAGCCATCACGTTCGAGTTGGAAAAGTATCAGTCGTGTGATGCCCAGTTATTCTGACAATCCTCATCAGGTTATTATGTCGGGCAGTTATGTCACCTGTTGATGAGTATGATGTCACGTCAAAATCAATTATTTGTCCGCAGATTTATGGTGCTCTGCACTAAATCGGTTTTCACAGTTTTGACAATCTCGTCCGTCCTCTATTGCAAATGTCCACTTCCTCAAAGATAAATGCAACAAAGCGTTTACACAAGCGCTCAACCGTCACATGCATTTTAAAAGGCATACAATTATTCGTCCCTTAAAAACGGATCTTTTTTATTTAAAATTTAGCAAGACTGTCCCTGAGTACGATTATTATGAATATAAATTAACGTATTTGTATTTACACATGTATGCAATCTAGTTGTGCGTGCGACTATATGTTTAAGAGTTACAATGACCGTTTAAAAGCGTTTACAGCATACAGAATAGCTAAATTATTGAAAAAATCAATTTTCCTTGAATAATGTATCAGTTCAAAATGGTTCAAAATAATCGTCCTCAGGGACAGTCTTGCTAAATTTAAAAAAAGTTTTATTCCCTTTTAAAACGTGAGTTCCTCTAAAAGCATTTCGACCACAAAGCTATTTTACAACTTTTATGAGAATCTGTAACGACTTGATCGTATATCTGTGTAATCACAAGTTATCGTGTAGTAAATTGCTCAAAATGCATACCCTGAAAAAGCGTACGTTTGAACGAATGAAAGCGAAAGGTTCAACAAAATAGGGTTCGCCTTGCCAAAAAAGGAACAAGCCATCACGTTCGAGTTGGAAAAGTATATACATGTTGGATAACGTGTCAATTAGCTCGTGCATCGAGAAAACCTGTACACCAATCATTTTAGTGTTTGGTCATCACCTCAAAACATCCCAACCACTTCCCCCCAAACCCCGTTGTCCCTATACACCATGCACCCCCCACACCTCAAATCACCCCCTCCCCCCATGCACCCACACACGCTCCTCCCCCAAAATTATATACACCCATTAAATCTCCAACATATAATCATTTATTTAATACACAACACAAAAAAACATATACCCACGATTTTTTACAAAAGAAAAGACAAACAAAACTTGTTTTTAAACAATTTAAAATACGTCGTTCGTCGTGTTTAAAAACCGTCGTGTAATCTAACAGAAGAACCAACTTTACACATTACACGACTCAATATTTTTCAAACATTTTTAAACAGCAGCATTTATTTTTTATTCCCAACAACAGGTCACGTAAAATTCGCAGCAAAATTTAACAAATTTATGGAAAAATGTAAGATTCTCAAGAACAAGATGGTATATGCAGCAGTCTTGATATCATACATACAGATTTTTAGGATTTTAGACACAATACAAAAAAGAGCCGTTTCACGATGTAACAACAGCAGCTTATTTAAACAACTCTTTCGCATAATGCCAAATCCTAAAGAAATACTCGTTCCTCCTCAGCAGCGCACTCCTCGAGTAAAACCTAATATCCGCGTCCATCCCCGCCTCCCTCATCCACGACGTTGTCGTCTCTGTCGTCAGACTCAACGATGGGGTCTCCTTTTCTGTAGTCACCTCGTCGTCGTGTGGCTTTGACTCGCTCAGTGCAGATGGGTCTACAAATAACAATTCGTTAGGTGTTGTCCAAAATAAACGATCCCAAATATTCGCATACTCACCCAATTTGGAGTTGGCTATCCTAACCCCTTCATCACTCTCCAACGCCTCACTCAACCCAATCTCATTCCTCGCAAAGATCCTAATCAAATACTCATGCCCATCTTGCAACTCCTTAACAGTCAGTTTCTGATCATCCGCTCCAACTTGCCCCACCTCCATCCACATCGTCTTACTAACATCTTTAATTGCTATCACGTAGCCTTCGATCGGAGCTCCACCATCGCTCTCAGGTATACCCCACTCGATAAGCACCGTGTTGAGACCAATCTGGCGGCACTCTAACGGGCCAGTTGGGGGTGATGGTGGCGCTACGACAAAAAACACGGTCAATTGTGCAATCACAAAAGTAAACATAAAAACGAATCGTCAACTCACTCGCATGGGTCTTCAACACGACTTTACTAGAAACACAAGGAAGCGACACCCCAACGGCATTCTCCGCAAACACCCTAAAATGATAAACACTCTTCTCCCTCAGATTACTAATCTGAAACTGTGTAACAGACGTCTCCAACGTAACAACTTTCTCCCACAAGCTCCTATCCTCCAGCCTCTTCTCCAAAATATACCCAGTCAGCTCCCCACCTCCAGTCGACTTTGGCGGACTCCACTGCACCGTCACAGATCTACTCGTCACCGCCAAAATTACAAAGTTCTGAGGTGGCGATGGAGGAGCTACAAAAAAAAGCATGTTTAACATATCAAACCGTCACAAAATCTCAAGTAATGAGTACACTCACTTATCCGTTTCCCAATCGCAATAATCTCCTCCTGAACCATAATAAAATCCGAGCACTCCCCACCCTCATCCCTACTACAAACCCTAAAGTGATACCCAACCCCACTCTTCAACCCAGCCACCTCAATCACCTCACTCTCCACCTCCCCACACTTCTGCCAAGCCTTCTTCCCCTCCTCCCTCTTCTCAACCACATACCCAACAACATCGTTAGGCTTCCTCGCCTCACCCCACCTCAACGTGAAACTCGTATTACTCATCCCAGTAATCTCAAACGGAGGCTCTGGAGGTGGCAACCTCGACTTTCTCAACTCGTTAATATTCACAGGCTCACTAACTAGAGCCTCGCTCTTCCCAACACTATTCTCGGCTGTGACGCGGAAGGTGTACTGCACAGACTCGTTGATGTTCTGAACCGTGAATGTGGTTGTCTCGGCTTGGACGTCGGCGCACTTTGTCCAGTTTGTTTGGCGGGTTCTGCTCTCGATCGAGTACTTGATCAACTCGGAGCCTCCATCGGATAGGGGTGGGTTCCAGTGGAGGTGGAGTGATGGTGAGTCTTGGACTGGTGAGATCCTGAATGGGGGTTCTGGTGGGCCGGGGCGTTCTGCTTTCGTTTTGGAGGTGTCTAGAGAGGAGATTATGTGGTTAGTTATCAAACAATCAAGAGAGACGATTGCTGCCCGTTTTCATAGGTGTGGGTGATCAATATCAAGTTATCAACTGAGACGCATTTATACGTAACTGAATATACTTTCAAAATGCATGAATGAAACATTAAAACGAGGCTTGGGTTTAACTCCATTTTTCATGAGTCATTTTTTTCATTTTAAAATTTTATGAGTCAATACGCCTAAACCCATGAAATTACTAGAGTCATCACCCTTAACTCATAAAATGTTTGAACTCAATATGCTTAAACCCCCGAGTAAAAACAATTCTACCAAATTTTCCAACCCAAATACACCACAAACTTGCACCTGATTTAAAAAATTTACGAAAACGGGCAGCAAAGATTTAAAAAAAGCCAACTCACCTATCACAACAACCCTAACACTAATCTCAACCCTCTCCCTCCTATTAACCCCCCTCACAACATAAACCCCCGCATCCCTCCCCTCCACAACCTTCCTCACCCTCACAACCCTCCTCTCCTCCACCTCATAAGCCCCATACTCCTCCTCATTCCTCATCACACTCAACACGGGCACAGGATACCCCTTCGCCACAACCCTAAACCCAAACTCCTTCCCCAACTCCACCCTCCCTTTATAAACCCCTTCATCAACCCTCTCATACCCCTCCCCCTCAAACTCGAGCACCAACGCCTCCCTCAACATAACGTTACACCTACTCGTCACCTTCCCCACCTTATTACTAACAACAACACTATACCCCCCCTCATCCTCCTCCCTCAACCCTTTAATAACCAACCTACAAACCCTCGACTCATAACTCACCCGTTCCCTCACCTCCTCCCCACCACTCCCCCTATCCCTATACCATTTAACAACCTCCTTCCCATCCCCACCCTTCACAACACACCTCAACTCTACCACCTCCCCTTCCCTCCCCTCCACATCCCTCAACCCCTCAACAACCTCGATTTTCAAGTTCACCTCCTTCTGCACAGTAATCTCCTCACTCTCCTCACTAACCTCCGAGTTCCCAACTTTATTAACCGCGGTAACCCTGTACACGTACGTGCAAGATTTCTCAACCCCGCGCACAGTGTACACAGTCTCGACAATACTAAAGTCACTATTAACAACACTCCACTTTTTCTCCTTCACGTTCCTCTGCTCTAATATGTAGTTGGTAATCAACGACCTCCCATCCGTCTCTGGTGGTGTCCACGACAACGATACAGAATCGTCAGATTTATCCAACGGTTGAGGTCTTCCAGGACGGGATGGTGGGGCTACAAACAAATTAGTTAATTATTAAACTGACCCCTTAACCCCAAGTCAACTCATAACAGATTAAAAGCACAAGGTCAAACTCACCAAGAACATGAACAACAACTCGAACCCTATCCTCCCCACAACTATTCCAAACCTTAAACTCGAGACTAAAGTCCTTCGACACATCATAAGCAGTAATCTCCGAAACCCCATCAGTCCGCTCATTAATCTTAAAATCCACCTGAGTATCCTCCACAATCCACTTTGACTCTGCACTCGGATTCCCAACAGAGTACTCCACCCTGGTCGTCACGTTCTCATGCTGGTCAACCTTCTTGACCTCAGTCACGTCGTGCTTATTCGTGATTTTAGGACTCACCTGGACAGCTACAAATTAAAACCCCAAAAATTAATACCCCAACACACTTACAATTACCCAAAAAACATAAACCACTTACTCGTAAAACTAACAACCGTACTAGTCTCCACACTCGTCCCAGTAATCACGCACTTAAACTCCCGATCCTCACTCTTGCTAACCCTACTCACACGTAGTATCCTCTTCCCCCCCTTCTTCACCAACTTGTACCTATCCTGACTTTTAACAACAACCCCCCCATTCCTCACCCAACTAACACTCGCCCCCTCATCACTCACCTCAACCCCAAACTCCACATCACCATTCTCCTCAGCAGACGTCACCTCCGGCAACTTCCTCTTGAAATAAACAGTAGGCTCAGTAACAACCAACCTCGCAGTACTACTATACCCCTCCTCAACCCCAATCCTACAAGCATACACCCCTTGATCCTCCCCCGTCGCATCCACAATCACAAGCCTCTGTCGCTTCCCATCTATCGCCAACTGAAGCTTCTCACTAAACTGAATCTCAACATCGTCTTTATACCAATGAACCAACGCATCCCCTTTCGTCAACTCAATCTCAAAGTACGCACGATCCCCTCTAGGAACCTCAGTATCCTGCAACTTCCTCTTCAACTCTGGAGGCAACTCTACGATACTCAGGTCTGCACTGCACTCTTTTTCATTGTCTAGGATCACGACAGTGTACTCCCCTTCATCGTGGACAGTTACAGATTTGATGACCAACTGCCTCAACTTCTCGTCCTTGATAAACTTGACACGGTCACTCTGACGTAGTGGCTCACCGTCCTTGTGCCAAGTCACCTCTGACGACTCCTCAGTGAGGATCACTGTGAAAAGCGCCGTCTCGTTCTCAACCACCTCCATGTCTTGGAGCCTTTCACTAAACGAGCACTACAAACAAAACAACTCGTTAGCCAAGTATCAAGCTCACGCAAAACTCAATAAAAAAAACACCTCACCTTCCTCTTAACCACAACCGTCGTCTCACAACTAACATTATTCCCCCCAACCCCAATCATCACTTTATGAACCCCCATCTCCTCAATCTCCACCCTCTCAACCCTCCTCACAACCCTCACAACCCCACCCACCTCAACAACACTCACCCCATCCCTCACAACCCTCCCATCCTTAACCCAAACCACCTCATACTCCACATTCTTCACCTTCTTCACCACAACAACCAACTCGAGCACCTCCCCAACCTCCACCTGAGTAACAGGCTCCAACCCCTCCACAACCTCCGGCAACTGTATCATAACATCCAACCTCGCCGCCTCCTCCTCAGTCTTCCACTCGACACTCTTCTTCCTCAACCTAACACTCAAATCCTGATCCACCTCCTCACTCGTGTAGCTCTTCTTCCTCACGCTATACCCAACCCCCTCCGTCTCCTCAACACTATAAGAACCCTTCTTCTTCAACCCAACAACAGCATCAGTCCTAGAGTACTCTCCCCCCTCAACCTCCCGATCCTTCCCCCTCGGCAACCTCACGCGATAATCCCCTTCAATATCCTCAAAAGTCTGATCCAACTGCATCAACGTGACACTCTCCGCAGGCAAGTCCTGATGACTAAAAGGAACTTTTTTCTTCTGCTGTATCGTCACATCACTCTGTACAGTCTCCTCCCCCATCTTAACAGCCTCGTGCTTCAACACCACCTCCTCCTCCTCCAACGTCTCTACCCTCGTGACCTTAGGCCTCAAAAACACATCCGTGAGCGTCTCCTCAACAACCTCCTCCTCCTCCACCTGCCTCACAATACTCAAACTAGCCTCCCCATCCTCCCCCTTCGGAGCCTCAACCTTCCTCTTCGGCTTCAACTTGACAGTCTCCCCAACATCATCAATCTCCTCTATCGTAAAGTCACGCTTCTTCGCTATGAAACTCGACTCTGGCTCTGGGATCTTTTCAACTTTCCTCTTTGGCTTGATAGTGAAGCTACCTTCAACATCTTCACCTTCAGGTAGTTCCTCAGGTTCTCGTTTGAGTGTGAACGACTCTTCAGGTTCGTCTTTTGGGGCTTCTACCTTCTTTTTTGGTTTGAGCATTACCGTCTCGTTTACGTCTTCTTCTTCAACTGCTCGGGTCTGTTCAAATAAACTTGGATTTAGAATACTACTCAAAAAGATAACTGTTTAATATACTTACCTTCTTGATAGTCAACCCAGCCTCCACCTCCTCAACACTCTGCTTCCTCTCAACCTACAAAACAAACAAACCCATGAAACAGATCGTAAAAAAACCCAAGTTAAAATAACAACCCAACTCACCCTAACCTCCACCTCCTCCTCAACAACACTACTCACACTCGCCTTCCTCTTCTCCACACTCTTCCTCCTCACCTTCTTGACCACCTCAGGTGCAGTGTCAACCTTCACCGTCTCATCCTCCACCTTCTTAAACACATCCACCTCAAACCTCTCGCTCGCTCTCCTACTACTAGGCTGTCTCAACTCAGGTCCTTCACCTACAGCAGTGTTGACTACTTGCTCTTTTACGATCACGCTTGTGTGTTCAACGACGGATTGGGTTGCGGTGCTGTCTTTTCGGGCGGGTTTGTCTGGGAAGTCTTCGGTGCCTGGTTGGGGGAATAGATTGTGTTTAGTGGGTTGTAGCGACATGTCACGGGGTGTAACGAGAAAGTAACGGAAAATAATTTGGAAATAGTGCGATTCTATTCAGAATTCAATGTCAATTCACTTCAAACCAATCAAGTGTTCATTTTGGGGCATTATGAGATTTTGGTCACTGGACAGCTAATTAACGAGATGAAGATCATACGTGAATTAATAACACCAGTTTTAAGTTTGGATAAAATCGGAAATTTCGCTTGAATATGTATGTTTTTGGAATATTCATCACATTGCATTGATTTTTGTTTGGAAATTACTAAATGTGTGAATCTCTGTCATTTTATCTGTCGCACAAAGTTTATAAAATCATGTACGAGATATTGCGTGGTCACTAATAATTACATAATTGACACGTTTCTAATGAATCTTAAATCAATAAAACCCTTTCGTATGGATAAAATTTCATATGAATTTGTATTTGAAGGTATATTCCACACATTGCATGCATTGATTTTTGTTCGGAAATTACTGAATGAATCTCTGATTACTTGGATTGGCAATTTTGTCATGTCTATTTTATCCGTCGCACAAAGTTTACAAAATCTGTTATTCCACTTGTATATGATAAACGCGTAACGAAAACGAATTAAAAACACCACACTCTTGATTCTAAAAACATCAGATAATCAAGATTTTGTATTAAACGAGTTCAAAATTAAGTTTATATCCATTTGCTTCATACATTTTTTCAATACAAAACAAAGATTCATTCTTTTTGCAATTTTTTGGACAAATTCCCTAAAAAATTCTAAATTTCACGTTTTCTTTGGACATTAAACCGTAACAAAATAAAAGCATCTAGAAAAACGTGATTTCCAAATAGAATTCCTTTCAAATTTCTCATTTGGGGCATCCCGAGATTTTGCGTGGTCACAGGTAAAATTGCATGTCTAGGTTTTTTAGAATTTATCACGAATCTAATAATATTGATGTTTACACAAAGTTGCACTTAATCTGAAATGGAGCCTGTTTGATGTCCTACTACTACGGAATATGCAAATTTAACTTATTTGGTTAATTGTTGCATTCATTACCAATGGAGTATTTGATCTACATTCCCTATTAATTAGTACATTTGCCATATCTATTGTACCTGTCGCATAAACATTACATCAATATGAATCTACCCTTTCCACAATTTAACACTTTACTCGTATATCTAATTTAAAATTGTCAATTCAAACACAAATGATTTGAGATGACCACTATAAAATAAACGATTCACGGAATACACAAAGTTGCGCTTAAAAATGGAGTTTTTTTGTTTCATGTGTTACTTAGGTCTACGGAATATGCTAATTTAATTTCATACATTGATGAGTTGTTTAATGCTTCCATTACGACTTGTTGATCAAATTTTAATTATCGACATATTAAACCCTACGTACATTACATCTTAGGATTCAAGAATCCTATTAAGAGTTTACCAACGTTATCATCTTCACATCACTAACTTGTTTAGAAGCCTCACAAGTGCTCTACCTATTCATGCAACGCATCTATATGTCTCAATAAACCCTGCAAAACTTTTAAATAGGATTCTCGCAAAAACAAAATGTTCATTTTAAATGTTTGGCTGAAATTACGTCATGTTTGGAATCGATTACGTAATGTTTGGGGTCGATTACGTAATGCTTGGGATCGATTACGTAATGTTTGGGGTCGATTACGTAAT
>JAQFZG010005565.1:0-10187 GCA_034695465.1 Entomobrya nicoleti
ACAAGAAGCCATTTAAAGCAGCACATGATAGTTCACACTAAACTTAATAATTACAAGTGTGAATTTTGCCAGAAATCATTTACCCAACAAAGCAGTTTAAATGCACACATAAAAAATATTCACCATCGAATTAAGGAGCACCAATGCAATTTATGTTGGAAATTATTCGCTTTCAGAGCTGAGTTAGTAATTCATACGAGAAGTCATACTGGAGAAAAACCTTACAAATGTCAAATATGTCCTAAGGCTTTTGCATCATCAAGTAATGTAAGCCATCATATCAAAACACACAAATGATTTTACAAAACCAATTCGCTCGTTCACTCTTTCAAATTATAGAAAATTAAAACAATGCTTGTAAATATGAAAGAAGAAGTTTATATTTTTTAACTGGTTTGAATTGATGGAATAACATATTATGTGTAATTAAATAATTTAACTTTCTTAAATTTCTTGCTTATAGTTCTGTTATTGTTGGTTTAACGTCAAGTCCTCAAATAAAAAAGTTAATTTTGTGTATTTAAAATTTCTAGATATATTTTAATTAAAGCTTACTAATTATTAGTTCCAAATATCTATCATTTTTTTAATTTGTAAGGTGTCTTCTGTTATAATTTAAGCCAACTATTCTTCTGGACTTTAATATTTTATCGAATTCCACATATTTTATAGTTTAGGGAGTATCCAAATCTAAGCCACCACGATTCAGACACAATTAGGATGATCAAGCCATCTTGTAAATTAATATCACACAGCTGTTATACCGAATTGATTAATTGGTTAATAAGTGGTTTTAGTTAATTTGTAATCTGATTCTGGGGCCACAATAACACACTGCGTCACCATCAACACCAAAACCACGTTTGGGTATAATGCTATATGGTATTTAGTACTATTTGTTAATCGGTAATATAACCTGAACATGTTTGTAAGAATATTTTTAAATTAGTTACTATAAAACAATATGATTTTTAGGTTTGGGTTGACGTTTGATTGTATTGATTGTTTTTTCGACAAAAAAGTCTATTTTGTTCTTTTGATTGAAGATACTCAGTAATTCACCTGTTGAATAAACGAACAATTAAACATCAAAATTACTATTTTTCTCTGCAAGTTTGAGATCAAAAAATGATCAAAGAGCTCATCAACAAATATCATCTCTTTAGCTTTTTAGGCTCGGACAAGGCTTACAATGCATGAAGGAAGGAATTGACGTTTCTTGAGATGTCCCAGTTTGCATTTATTATGTTCGTACAACAGTCAGTTCTACGCAAAAAACAAATGCAACTATCTATGCGGAAGCAGTTTATTACTAAAAATTCTATGCTTTACAAATTTCACATTAGTTATTCAAGTATATTAAATATTGCACATTAATTGTTTTGACCTTACTCACAAGTACAATTTTTACTTTGAATGGTCTAAAATTTCTAACTGACTCATTCAAATTTGATAAACAATTTGAGTTTTCATATGCCGGCCTGATTAAATTGATTCCGCTTTGTTAGACAAGTTTGTTGTTTTACATAGTAAAATTTTCTTCTAAATAAGAATATTCTTTTTACTCCATTCAAAATCCAATTTAGATATGTATTACCGATTGATAGGCATATATTAAATAGATAGTCATTTGATCAGTTTGAACATCTTCAATGCATGGGAACGTATGTCAAATGTAAATATATATAATACCAAATATAGAATGAGTAAAAGGAATGGATATGCGTGTTGAATATTGTTGAATGCACGCTTAGGTTGCACATCAAGTACCCATCTATCAAATGCGCAGTCGTAAAAATAAGTAGAAGGTATACGCATACCGAATGTGGATTACTGAAGCAAAAGCACGTACTTAAATCCTCGATACCAAAAACATCACGCACTTGATCACAATGCTCGAAGATCATTGAAGCCAAGCCGTGGCAGAGAGGACAGTCGGCACACAACTCTGTTGAGTAAAATTGCACACAATATCAACATTATCATTTTCGTATTATAACAGTTGCTACTCTTGCAGAAAATTTTCAATTTTTTCGTAAAACCTTAGTTCATTTCTTACTGTCCAATATTTGAAGTGGGGAAGATCAATTGATTTTTGGATAACTTTTTATTCGAATCCGATCTAACTGTATCGGATTTCACCCTACACCGTGAAGTATAAAACAAATAGACTGGGAATTTATTTCAGAACTATCAAATGTTCATTTGTGTCCATAGAACCCTTGTAATTTACAGCAACTAGATCTATTAAAATCTGTCATTAAAATGGCTTCCAACAGCTTTGCATGTGGTTCACGTAAAAAAGCATTCCGCTCCAAGAAAGCTTTAGTAGCTCATACTAATGTCCACCTTGGGATTCACCAGTGCTTATTTTGCAACAAATCGTGCAGGTTAAAAGCAAATCTGTTTACTCATTACCGAAGCCATGTTAATGAGAAACTTTACTCGTGCAAGTTTTGTGATAAGACACTCGTAAATAGTAGCACCTTGAAGATGCACATAAATACTCACACACGCGAGCTATCTTTCATCTGTAACGTTTGCCATAAGTCATTCTCTACTAGAGGAAACCTTATAACACATGAGTTGGCCCACAGAGGGATTAGAGAATTTCAATGTCAGTTCTGTGACAAAAGTTTCACTACAAAAGGCAACTTAACCAGCCATCTTAACCAACATAAATCAGAAACACGTTTCAAATGCAGTTTATGCAGCCGGTTTCTGGGATCCGCAAATGCTCTCAAATACCACATTCAAGCGCATACCAGAGAGAAGCCATATCGTTGCCAATTTTGTCCCAGTTCATTTGCACTAAAGAGTAATCTACGTCGACATGAAGATATGCACAATGATGTCAAGCGACATAATTGTTCAGCGTGCAATAAAAAGTTTTCAATTAAGAGTGATTTAAATAAGCACATGGTAGTTCATTCTAAATTGAAAGCCTACACTTGCGAATTATGCAAGAAATCATTTACTGAAAACGGTAGCTTGAAAAAGCACGTACGTTGGATTCATTAACAAATCAAAGAGCACGAATGTAATTTGTGTGGAAACCAGTTTGCTACAAAGGGGGCTTTAGGATGCCACATGAGAGTGCATACGGGTGAAAAGCCATACAAATGCACTAAATGTCACGCTGCTTTTAAAGATTCAAGCAATTTGAGCAAACATTTAAAAATTCACAATTAGTTTAGATTTTTAATGTTTTTAGCTATTTCTGAAAGCAAAAACTGGTTAACAAAAGGGACCAAAAGAATTGCTGGGAGTTTTGATGTTATTGTGTGTAATTAAAAAGGAACATATTTTCAATTGTAAGACTTTTTCTTTGAGTTCAGGCCAATGAGTTTGTTTGTCTCGGTATGTAAAATTTTACACTTTAAATTACTCTTCTATTAGGTGACATGTATTTAGGTAACATAATTCGTTATTCTTGTTATTAATTCGTCAAATTTAATTCAAATAAATAAAGCAATAAATAAGTTATTCAATGTGATGCTTTGGAGAAATAGATTGTTTTGCATAAATTCGCTAATTGTTTCCACATCCAGCTCGTCACAGAGCTCAAGAAATAAATATTGCTACCAACAATTATTCACTTTTTTCCAAGCAAAGCATATGAGAGACGATTGCATTGGAATTTTTGAATATTTGTTCATTATTTTAATTAGTTCATTTGAATAAATCAATTGGCTTCTTCGCTTCCTAGCTATGATGACGAATGGTTAGGTTAGGTCATTTTTTAGGTTAGTTTTCCAGCTGCAGAGATTATCCTCACTTCCACCATTATTTCCACCTTATCATTAAGATAATCTTCAGCAACTTAATCGAGATAAGTATTTTAATCAAGATCACCAGTGTGATGACTAAGTTAAGAAAGGGTCAGTTAAAAAATACTCAGTTGACTATCCTAATAGTAGACAAAATGTGTCGTTAACATCGCCTCCTCCTCCCTTTCACCGAGGCAATTGGATCAATTTGGGGTATTTAGGGTCATCAGCCTGAGCATTTGAACTTTCATGGCGAACAAATGCCGGTTCCATTAAAATTGTGTCAACAAACTAATCAGTTACCACAACAGATTAATCAGAAATTAAAGTTAATGGTGCTAATAATTATGGACCATTTGGGAATGATAGCGACGAAGACGATGATGTTTATTTAAATAAGCTGAAATACAAAGTAAGGTGGTCTCCCAATAATTTCTGGTCGTCAACAAACTCTACATTATCATCATCATCAGAACAGTTAAAATCAAATTAAAATTAGTAAACGGTTGTGGTGGAAATTCTTAAATTATTGGTTGTAGTGGCTTCAGTACATCCAAAACTATTTTTAATTGGTTATCGTTGGGGAAACTGTAAAAGGAAGTAAAAACGTGCTGGTAGCAGGGTTGAAGTGCTGACAAGCAGGATGATAAGCAGAGTAATAAAAAGAAAAGGTCAAGTTGTCCACCGTTTGGTTATGCTTCATTAATACCGGGGAACGCTGAAGGATAATAAATTAGAGAAGTTTGGTAATTTATTTACAAAAAAAAATAATTTGCATTGATTGCTTTACATTTTAAATGATTATTAAAAATTGTTTATATTTTAACTGATGTTTCCTCAAAACTATCTCCAAGAAGCCTGTCGTCCTCCAAATCACCTCAGAGTCCCCTCCAAAATCCATCATCAGAGGACGACCTCTTCAACAACACATTTGAATGCATTCTGGAAGGCTATGTTTTGGTGGCGGGAGGAGAATTTTAAATGGGGAAAATTAGTTCCATGGGTTGTGGTGGTGGTGCATGGTGGTGGGAGTTGTCAGCTGTCTGCCGAGAGGAAAAAATAATTATTTGAATTGTGCACAGCTTTCATTAAATAAAATAATTAAAAGCAATAGATAGAGGTGTTAATTAGTTAGTTAATTGGTTGAAAGATAAGAATTATTTTTATTAAATAAAGTTGGTTTTATTATTTTGTTCAACTATTGATTGATAATAAATTTGGTTTTTATTTGATTTTACAACTTTTTAATTAACAATTGTTTTTAAATTTCTGATGTTACCTACTAACACAAATAAAGTTATATTCGAACTCAACGACGAATATCAGTTGGCGTGCTTCCAGCTCCGTACCAACGGGCTACTTGAATACTTCGTCTGAAACACATAGACGCAATTATAAGTAAAATTACAATTTCCAATCACTAATTTAAAAAAAACATAATTAACTATTTTAATTACCAATTAATCTTCATTTCCAGTTGACTCAAATTATCATTTTTGGCCGACGACGCCCTTAGCGCAATCAAGGTCAACACAGCGGTTCTCAACTTTGACATTCGGGAATTCCAAATATCATATTTAAAAAATAATCAAAGTAATTAAAGATAAATACCTAATTAGCTGGTTAATTATTTCGTTTGCAGATTTAATTTTTAAGATTTACAATATTTTTTACCATTATATTGATAAGCAATTTGACATTCTCCGCATCCGAAATTTTGTATGGAAAAATCTCAAAAATCCTTTTCGCAATCCCCATCTAATTTTCGGAGACCAACTCGGTAAAAAGGGTGAACTTTGCTTCCAGATCCTTCAACTGTTCCAATTACACCTTGCTGATCCACGAGGGCGGATCCTTGCTCAATCGCGTTATTTATTTACTATTTAATCAAAATGTTTTATTGTAGTAAGTAGTTACGTAAATTATATTAACATGTTAGATGTAAATATTTTTTTTAATGGAATTATCACTCCATAAAAATGCGTTATTTATAAATAAATTATACGTTTGGTTGCACGAGAAAACCACAAACTGACGCCAAAGTTTAAGTTGGGTTCATGTACAGTTCGCAGAAGACAATCGTAGATGTCTAGCTACAAAGTTAGAGGCCATAAATATCCGCTATTGAACCATTTAAACCAAACAGACCATTCAGGTATTAATCAGGCACATTTTTTATTAACAGGAGGAAAAATTAATGCAATAAAGAGAAGCTTAATAGTAGCAATAATTTTCGGTAAAGAAAATCAAAAATTAACATATTCAAAAATGCACTTTATAAAATGGACTAACGAAATATAATCCAAACAGTCTTGAGCTACAAATTGATCATCAAACGTAGTAAAACATTCATTAACCATTGCGTGATATTTGGAATCAAAATACTTGCATAAATATTACGTTAACAAAGTTATGTAATTATATTTTAAGTAATCATAATTTGTATTCAAATGAAAAATAGTTTGTTGATTCATGACCGAAAAAGTCAAGTAAAGTATTATAAGGATCGTGATATTTCAAAACATTAATACGTGAATCTTAATAATAATCTATTTGTTAATTTAAAATAATTAAAACTGGTTTTCAGTTTAGAAACGTAGATCACACAAACAATGGCTTTCATTTAAAAATAACACAAGAGTAATGCTAAAAAATATATAAATAATTCTACATAATTTTTACATGTACCACATTTTCTAACCAAATATTCTATATAAATTCCTCTCTTCGTATTTACATGTATATTTTTCATTTTCAATGATTTAAAAGCCACAACTGGCTCAATATTGTATTTAAATTAATTGTGCATTTTTAAATGTTTGCTTAAATGACCCGGTTGGGCAAAAGCCCCAGGACATGTTTGACATTTGTAAGGCTTTTCCCCTGTATGAGTTCTCGAATGAACTACTACTTGAGCTTTCAGTGCGAATGATTTCCCACACAAATTGCAGTGGTGCTCCTTAATTCGATGGTGAATGCATTTTATATGTGCATTTAAACTGCTTTGTTGGGTAAACGATTTGTGGCACAGTTCACATTTGTAACTCTTTAATTTCGTATGAACATTCATGTGCTGCTTCAAATGGTTTTTTGTTAAAAACTTTGCATTGCATGTAATACAGTTATGTGGTTTAACACCAGCATGTGCATCTTGATGTTTTCGAAGGCTATCCTTTAGTGAAAATGATTTAAAACATATTTCACAGCGGTAAGGTTTTTCCCCAGTATGTCCTTGAATGTGGCGTTTGAGAGAATGCGTTGATCCCAGGTACTGCCCACACAAATTACATTTAAAGGACGTTTCTGCCTTATGCGTATTCAAATGTCTTATCAAGCTTGATTCATGGCTAAACACTTTTTGACAATGCTCACATCGAAATTCTTTGATCCCACTATGTAGCAATTGGTGACTTCTGAGATTAATCATTTGGTTAAACGAGTTTTGGCAAACGTTGCACGAGAAAGGCTTTTCCCCCGTATGCCACTTAATATGCTGCGTTAAAGATGAATCTTGGGCAAATGATTTGTCACATAAATCGCAGAAAATGGGCTTCTCATTGGTATGTGTTCGGTAGTGATTGAAAAGATTTTGGGATTGAGGGAATGATTTGTAGCAAAACAGGCAATCATGAATTTTAAGTTGAATTTTAGTACTTGGTTGAAAGCTTTTGTTGGCACTTAATACTTCTTTACAAGTTTGGCGGCTTATGTCCTGTGGAGCCATTTTCATTCCAAAAATCAAATTAGCTTTTACTAATATGGTTTCTTGAGAAGTTCCACGAAACAAGCACTTTTGGAGTTTTGAATATGGGTTCCCTGTTCCTTTGTAGCTAAAAATATCACCCCTGGTACTGGCAAACTTGACAAAAATAAGCTAATATAATATCATGTTCTATCTTTTCTTGACAATCAAGCTCAGTTGAATTAAAATTTATACTGGTTTTTAAGCAAGTCAACAGAAATTTACGCTGCAGACTTCTTGAATCACATACAAGAAATAATAATATGATTTAAAATGACCAGTATGCATACGGTTTTAAGGAAAGATGTTATCGTTTTTGAATGCACGTTGTAACCACACTTGATCATTGGGCATGTATCTACTTAGACGCTATTCTATATTTAGACATCTGTCTGATTGTGCATTCCTTTAGTAGGGGTTCATGCTGTGTATTTTATATACAGCATCGTAATGTTTAAAGTATGCATGCGAAGTAAACAGTGTGTTTTAGCTTACATATCATTTTGCTTACATATTTACTTACAATCTACCTAAAATATGCATACGTGCATAGATTACAATTTGTTGTTCTTCCAACATTGAGCAATACTAGGAGTATTGCCACATGAACAAAATTAGACTGCAGGCATAATAAGCCTGCGGCGACTACGGGAGAATGCACAAGGGAATGGAAAAATGCTAATGTTTTGACCGTTGCAATGCAACTGACATTTGTTTTGTATGAGTTATTCATGTATTTGAAGCATGCTTCTTATATACCAAACCTTTTCAATTTTGGCGACAATCAATTTTTGTATGAATTGACGAGGCAGTCAGTACTATTAAACGCATAATACCATATATTTGCAACTATTTTTGGTTTCAAATAAAAAAAAACATTATATTTATTCAAGTGATACATGGTTCATTTACTTCCTTTATTTATGACATTACGAAAGAAAAATGACACATTTCTGCAGAGTTTCCGAGGAAAATATTTATAGGGATGTTCTAAGCAAATCTAATAACTAGTATTAAAATTACACATAAAGCTAACCGAAAAGTCCTTCATGATCCGTAAAAATCTAAAACACTCCTTAAGGTACACACTTTTTATCATGCATTTTCATTCAATATGTTAGTATATGCATTTGTAACAATTTGTTTCTCCGACCTGCAATGAAAACTTGAATTGAAATTAACAACAGTAAAGTTAAATCAAATATTTTATAGATAAACCTTATGTGAATGATATTAGAGCAAAATTTGATGATTATAAATCATTTTCAGCTAATTTTTGAATATGTATTGGAATTTCCTAAAAATAAATATATATTTTAAAACAATTTAGTGTTGTGATCGAAAATTGCATGCGTCTTAACTACGACTCGATTTAGTTGTGATCTTAACATTAAATGACAATTTTTCATAAGGCAAACCATAGTTATCGATTGTACAAAGGCGGATGAACATTTCTCGCATTTGTAAGCTTTCTCGCCGGTATGCACTCGCACGTTTTACTGAATAATTTACAGATGGAAATCGTTATCCGCACAATTTGCATTCGTGGTTGTTGATTTTAAGATAGTGACTTTCCACATAACTTACACGCATATGATTTTAAGCCAGTGACCTCAAACAATTCTCACAGCGGTAAGACTTCTTGCCGGTGTGTAATTAAATATGATGCTTCAGACTGGAAGCTGATCCAAGAAACTTGCGACATAAATTACATTCGAAAGTTTCTGCTTGATGCGTATAAAGGTGGCGTTTCAATTGATAGTTCAAAGCGAAGCTTTTTCCACAATGTATGCATTTGAAATCTTTGGTCCCACTATGGTGAAGTTGACTAGTGCCTAATATTGGTTTGCTTGTTGCATATTCAATTTGCCCTGTGAACCACTTACGCATTTCGTTTCTGTGATAATCCTGCGTGCTAAACAACATGTGTACACAAAATGCATGTGTGGTTTGTCTGTCTGTACAAATATCCATGTACGAAATAATACGAAGAACAAGCCATTGTACTCAATGTAAGTATCGATATTTAATGCGGAGTATTTTTAAACATTTAAACAGAAGGACTAGCAAGCTTAAAGCACCATGCATACGTAGCATGAATACTACACGCAGACGTATAGAAAATATTCAACATGAAATCACCCAAAAGAAATGCACGAACAAACGTATTATTAGGAAAAAGTGGCCTCGTAGATAAGTACCCAAAGCTCTCGTGTAGTTCTAACATAAATTAGAACACAAAACAATATGTTGTCATTGTATGCTATGCGTACTTGTCTTGTTAGATCAAATTATAACTTGTCTTTTAACATTCAGCACGTCCGCAGCAAATATTTCAGTCAAGCAATAACCAATATATTTCTATACCCAATTTGAATTCAGTTAAAACTGATTTTATTTTAAATTATAGAAAGTTTTTAATTTAGCTTAATTTTCTTGGTTATTTTGCTAGAGGCAGTAGTGCTATATTTTTACTATAAAGAAAAAGGGAACCCACATTCTTGTCTACTAAAGTGCAAAATTCGTGGAACTGCTGAAAAAGTCATCGCTTAAATTATTAAATTTTGAAATGATGATGGCTGCAGGGAATTTAAACCACTCAACTTCTAAAAAAGTGTTTAGTAAAACTAAAAGTTCACAACCACATACTAAAATTCGTCAAGAAATTTATAAAT
>JAQFZG010005566.1:0-10186 GCA_034695465.1 Entomobrya nicoleti
CCCCTAGTCCGAAATAGTATGCTAAAATTGATTAAATCCAAATATCGAGTTATCTTCAGAAAAGGTCTCCTCGTAAGTGATTCAATACTTCAAGTGCTTAACCATCGATTTCCTTCAAAATTGGTTTTGTAACTTATATTTATTGACTTGAATGATTTACTTACCTACTGTCTACCACTAGAATTCAATCATTTTTGAAAATATTCATAATTACTTTTTAAGCAACAGCAAACTAACCGTATTAGAAACATTGAGATCCATTAACGCCAATGGAGTAAGCTCATCAAAATAGTTAGTCGAGCCCAAATAAATTCTTAAAGTTCTCCACGACCTGATTTTCCTTCGAATTATTTTTTGTGTCATTAACCTCTCATCGGAATTGACCTTTTTCAAAACCTCTTTAGAGACTGCAAACACCCCAGATTTGTATCCACCATCGAAATCCTTCACAGCTGCACAAACATCAAACACCAGAACCCCACACTGAATCAGTACCACAAGTGGCATGGTCTTATACAAACCCAAGATGGTGTACAGAGATATTGTGAAAGCAGTGGAGCAATCTACCACATAACTGACAATCAACACACCAGCATGAAACCCATTGAAATTTGCAGCCAATATCTCGATTTCTCTGTACATCGCCAACAGCTTTTCTATTTCATTAACTTTGAATCTGCCAACGTTTTTGTTGAATAGCTTATGAACGAACAACCTGAGATAGTTCATGATACAGTATGGTTGCAGCATGCCCATTTCATATTCCATCATAACCGTCGAAAACGTGAACTGATAAAGTAATGAAGCAAATGTTGCCATGGAAACTTTTTGAAGTACAGCAAGCCATCCAGTTGGGGCATAGGGACTTCCAGTACACTCATGTAAAAATAGGTAACCAACGTTTCCAGGGTAACAAGGGGTGTTCACCATGGTTACCCAATAGCCAAGGGATACTAACGGCACAGTCCACAAAACAATGTATGAATAGGTTTTCTTCCTGTTAGCACTCCCTTTAAAAGCTTCCTTGGGTAGCCAACCTTCAGCTATAATTTTAAAGAAAAATTAGTAATCAAATTAGAAATGAAACATAATTTTAATTAATGGTAACGAACTGTTATGCCGTCTTTCAAAATCCAGAAACGCATTAAAAATGGGAGAAAAATCCTTTCGTTTTTTATAGTTTTCCCGTAAAGTTGGCAGGTGAAATGTAAGCGAGAACAGGAATAGTAGACTGGGAACCAACGCAACCAAGGAAACCTTTCCATTTTGAGGCTTGTCAAATTTTACTGCGTGAATAATTTGAAGAAGGACTGCGAGTGTGTAAGCCGCGGAAATTTTGTAGAGAACGTTATATTTTTTTGAGGATTCTGGAGAGAGGCAAATATGCCCTAAAGTCCATTCGCCCTTTTTCGTCGATCTTCTGTACGGAATGATCGTAAGGAAATTGTGGACTTTGAGTACATAGTGGAAAACCGACACAAGATTTTGAGCGATAAGCATTTCGAATTTTTTAAAAGGAAATTTGAATTTTAGATGATTGAAATCAACCCGACGAAAATTCAAAAAATATTTTAAACGAAAGGCCAACTCTGCTTGGTATTTATATGCGTGGATTTGTGTAAATATTTAACAAATTCACACTTAATACATACCTTGTAAAACGTGTCCATTAACTCAAAAACACGTGCTGATAAGTATATTCCAGATCTACTGAATTTCTTTATGAAAATCTTCCTACCCAAAAATTAAGTAAAAGTACCATTATCTTGGCTAATTATTAATTCTGCATAAACATAGGGTACGCAATAAATGACTAGTTTGATTTCGGGCAAACGTTTTGGCTTTGCAAAAACGGCTATGTATGTCACGTTGCGATTAATTTTCATTGAAAACTAACCTAGTATACGGCCTATGTCGTCAAGGCTACAAATAAGCCATTGTAAAGATTAAATTAGAGTTGTCTGTTGAAACAAAATAAAATTGGTCTGGAAACCCCTATTGGAACCAACTTTCTTCTCAAAATTCAAAAATTGGAGCTTTCCTGTCGTTTTTCGCTGGTCTAGTTTTATTAACTCATTAATAAATAGTCTTCGGATTATACGTGGCAAAGCACCCCACGGAACTGAGTTAAAGCCTTTAACTTCCTAATTTGAACAAGTTGAGGTTTGCCTTATTAGTAAGTAGGGTCAAAGTGGTGAACCTAAACATACTCTATATTTGAGCTAGATACCTTGGAATTTCATTGCAACAACCAGATTTCCAAAATTCCTAACCGTTTAAGAGTTATAAGCTGGGGCGTTTTGAGTCCCACCACAAATGGGGCAACCCGTATACCCTAATATTGAGCTCGGGCCCATTGGACCTCATTCCAAAATAAAAACAAAATTACAAAAATTCTCATCTGTTCACGAGATATCGGGATGACGGGCGTATGGACAGGATACAGACAAACATAGCATTCTCCTTATAAATCTCATAGTGAATAATACTTAGTGTTTGTAATTATAGGGTTTGTTGTAAAACGAAAATGGATTACAATTAACGAAGCCGATTACCCATAAATACAAGTTTTAAACCTTTAAATATATGACAGTCTTGAAATAAAAAGGGTAAAAGTGCGAAAGGCAATTTTACTGGAACGCATAGATAGATTGTCCTTATTCTAGTAGGAATCCTGTTCAATAAATAAATTTAAGTGCGTGTCTCCAAGTATATGATTTTATTTCAATCATTTGCTACTAAACTCTTTATATTTCTTCGCGCTTGATAATATCCATGATTGAATGATAATTATAAAAAGGTAATTTAAGAGTGAACTTCGAACGAAATTAATTGGAGAACTTTAGATTGGGTCTTGTGTCTACAGTTTAAAGATACCGTTGCCGCCTCAACGTAATTATATCTTTTTACATCTTTTATATTCTTTGTTCTCATTGGTTGAATAAGGTACATGAGTCCAATTTTCTAAGACTTCAAGGACACCATGTTGAAATTCATAGTGACCTTTCAAACGCGCTAATTTTGGAGCCATAGTATTTTTTTATGAATGCTCGGCCACGATAAATGGTCATGGTAGGTTGGAAAATTAACTTAACTGATATGCTAAATTCAATACGTAGTTCACAGAACGGCTTAGCTATCTTGTGCTTGCGTTCACTATTTAGTCCTTAAAATATCCTGGTGTAAGAGAAGTGTCTTAACAAAGTTTCTTGTGCAAATTTGAAATGCACAAAAAATATTATCATCCGAATTAACACGTTTTTCTCTCTCCAAGCTCATTTATTTATATTACATTTAAGGATCGTTTGCTTATTAAAATCCAAAGGATAAATTCTGAAAAAAACATAATCACCAAAATACTCATTGCTCAAATTCTTTTATCAGTTTGCAATCCAATCAGTATGTATTTAATTTAAAGTAGGGCGAATTGAACAGTGCTGATTTGAAGCATAATTGTCGATTTTTTGGTGAGTTGTAAAAGCCAGTCGTCATTTACAATCCAAGTAATCAGTGTAACTTAAAATGTCCCAAATTCAGGACAAATTTTTAAATTCGAATATCATTTTTAAAGAGATGGTGAAATTGAAAACGCCAGTGAGATTATTTATTTCTAGTGAAGCCATTTTCATTCGCAGCTACGTTTCTGTTTTGCCTTTGAGTCATGAACTAGCCATAAAAAAGTGAATATATAATGTGGAACAAATATGTATGGACTGAGAAAGAGTCCTTATTCAATTTTTGAAGTACAAAATATGCATTTTCCATAGTTTTGCCAGAAAGTTGTGCCAGAAATCTATCTATGCGTTAAAGTGGTTACATTTTAAAATGCAAAATCGGCAGAAATTTTGAATGAAAACATATTAGCATGTTTTACTTCATGTTCTTCTATATCAAGCAGTAGGACCACTAGGAAACCAGTTTATTGTATGAAGGAATGGGGTCTATATCATATTATATATTAACTACCGACGCAAAAATATTGGCACAGTGTGTGAATATACACTAAATGGTGTAATTAGAACAATTTTGCAAAGACCAAATTTTGTAGACCTATCATATGTAATTTGGCTGGTTTGACAATACACCTTTTTCTCAAATGTCATATTTTCACCTTTCCAACACATCAATTAGGCAAAATTATATACCCAAAAATCATGTCGTTTAACTAAGCTATTATTTTCAAATTATCTCAAATCATTTTTCTTCTTCTTTCGCTTATTGAATTCATAGACTTTCAGCCGTCATAAATGAGTGTATTTATATGGGACCTGATTATGAGACAATTCTTTCAATTGGTAATTTCGGATGGGTCGAATTAAAAAAGGTAAAGAAATTAAAAATTAAAACACTATTCATTCAACAGGGAAAATAAATATACCCTTTTGATATTGTGTGTAAGATGATATTTGATTAGTGTTCCAAGTAGTATTTATTGAATCAAATTGGGACGTAAACGAGAAAGGTATAATAAATATGCAAACACTGCCTTGATAACACGCAGAGAATATTACGTCACTACGAAAAGGTGTCATTTAACTCAAAAATTATCTCGTTTTGCAACTTTAAGAACACAATTGATTTTATTTAGCTAGTAATATTTTTTGAAATTTTTACAGAAAAAAAATGACAACTTTTTAACAATTACTCAAAATAATTTACCTTCCGTTTAAACAAGGTATTTGATTGTTTTGACAAAGTGTATTTACATCTTAGCATGCTACGACCTTACAAAAAGACGTTTTAAGTATAATAATTTATGCTACTTACTATAATATAAGATTTTTCTCTAACGAGCCATTTGCTTATATCCTTTTCACCAAATTATTTGATAGAATATGACCCAACGTCATCAAAAAAGAGATAATTCAAGCATTTAAACTAACATCGAGCATAATCGGAACTATAACTGCCAAATTACATCTAAACATTAATAAATTACGACTGTAGCAGTAACAAACTTACGGTAGTCGAAACATTAAGGTCCATTAATGCCAATGGGGTTTTCTCATCAAAGTAATTGCTCGAGCCCAAATAAATCCTTAACGTTCTCCATGACTTGATTTTTCTTCGAATGAGCCTTTGTGTCATCAACCTTTCATCGGATTTGACCTTTTTCAACACCTGTTTAGAGACCACAAACACCCCAGATTTGTATCCACCATCGAAATCCTTCACAGCTGTCATCACATCAAAAACCAGTACCCCACACTGAATTAGCACCACAAAAGGCATGGTTTTGTACAAACCGAGTATTGTGTACAGAGATGTTATAAAGGCTGTCGAGCAATCCACCACATAACTGACTATCAACACACCAGCATGAAACCCATTGAAGTTAGCCGCCAATATCTCGATTTCTCTGTACATCGCCAACAGCTTTTCTATTTCATTAAATTTGAACATGCCAACGTTTTTGCTGTAAAGCTTGTGAAGAAATAACCGGAGATAGTTCATGATGCAATATGGATGCAGCATGGTTATTTCATATTCCAAAATAACCGTCGAAAATGTAAACATGTAAAGTAAAGAAGCAAATGTTGCCATGGAAACTTTTTGAATTATAGCAAGTACTCCAGTTGGGGCATAAGGACTTCCAGTACATTCGTGTAAGAACAGGTAACCAACGTTTCCAGGGTAACAAGGTGTGTTGATCATGGTAACCCAATAGCAAAACGATACTGCGGGAACAGTCCATAGAAGTGTATGAGAATACGTTTTTTTCCTGTTACCACTTCCCCGAAAGGATTCCTTTGGTCGCCAACCAGCAGCTATAAAATAAAAATGCAAAAGAACCGATAAAAACTTAAGTTGAAAAATACAACCTATAAATATTTTGATAAACAAACCGTTATGCTTCCTTTCGAATTCCAGAAAAGCGTTGAAGATTGGAGAAAATTCCTCCCGTTTCCGATAGTGTTCCCGTAAAGTTGGCAGATGAAATGTTAAAGAAAATAGAAACAGAAGACTGGGTACCAACGCAACCAAAGAAACCTTTCCATTCGGCCCTTTGTCAAATTTCACAGCGTGAATTATTTGCGACAGTAGGGCGAAGTCATAAGCCACAGAAACTTTGTACAACAAATTATACTTTTTTACGGATTTCTGAGACAAGGAGACTTCTCCAAACTTTTTTTGAGATTTGGTATACAAAGTTGTGGTCAGGAAATTATGCGTTTTCAGGACAAACTGGAAAACCGATAAAAGATTCTGACCGATAAGCATTTTGATTTTTTGGGTTTAAAAGATGCTTATTTTGTTTGGATTGCTCAAATTGACGATATTACTTTAAGAGTAATTGAAAATGAAGAAATGCCCAGTATTTATACAAGTGTGTCGACGTAAATATTTTAATTTGGACACACCTTCCAATAACTCTGAATCACCCAAACAATATGTAACAGATTCAGTTCAGATCCGTCATTTCATCGATTACCCAATTTTAAGAAATGATGATTAGTCTAAATTTAGGTTTACATAACGGCAATATAATGATAGTTTATGAGATGTAATTACGTATAACCATATAGTGATTTATGTGATGTTATTAACTTGGTAAATATCAACAGACTTTTCCTATATGTATATCTTGATATTCACTTGATTTTTCTAAATGACGACAATCAATCTAAACAAATATATAACTTCAACTTTTTACATAGGTATACGTACTTAAGTGTTAGCAATGATATAAAAGTAATTATCTAATGGTAACAGATTAAAGTTAATTATAAGTCACTAGGTTTTTACATAAGCGACAGTTTAAACTAATATCTTGGTTTTCTTGGAACAAAAAAATTAAAACTCGATAGGATAATATTCTTGAGACGTGAAATTCATGGGGGGCTCATTAATTATATAAGTATAATTGTGTACGTCCAGTCAAAAATATGTCATTTTCGTTCAATCATTTTCCAGAACATTGTTTCTCGTTTATATCCTTTTAGTAAATACCAGGTGACGTCGATACCGACGTGTCATGTAAGAATTCTGATGTATGAAATAGAAGGACGAGTTACCAATAAATGCTTTATCTAAGCCATTTGAACAACCATAATTAGTCTTGAGTTGTCTTAATAGTTTAATTGGTGTTCACACAGATTTCTAATTGCACCTTTTTTGTGTTATTTTGTCTTCTTTGTTTGATAGATTCCAATATATTCGTTATGTCAATACAGTTTACTTGTTCTAGAAGAAAGTTAATTTGAAAACCCCTAATTTGGAAGCCAAATTTTTTGTAGCAAATGGTGTTTTAATTGCAGTTTCCATGCAATTAAATATACTGTTTTGGTTTACAAAACAGTAAAATTGCTCATAAAGCCAATGAACGCAAATGACATTGGCGAACGAAACCCACTTGAATACTGCCTTGACTCGACTTTGCGAATATTGCGAGAGTGCAGAGAAAGATAAGAATAATTAATTTATAAGTCTTTTGCTGATTACATGATTACGTGAATATACGTCAGCAAATCAATAGCAAATGTATTCACAATTGTGTTCTTCTGAGTTGTCTACTAAACACTGCTTTCTCACTTACACAGTCAGTCAGTAGCAGCAGGGTACATGAGTAAGCTTGAAAGAGAAGCCAGATTTTCCCAAATTTTGACACTCGAATGACTTTACTTGACATTAGCATCTTATCTGATTTCACCTTTGCTATAACCCTTTTTAGATACCGCAAACACACCAGACTTGTACTCATCATCAAAATCCTTCACAAATACCCACAAATCAAAACTTTGAGCCCCACACTGAAATAGCATCACAAAATGCATGGTTTTGTACACAGCCAATATGTTTTTCAAATATATCATTAAGGCCACCGAGCAATCCAACTTTATTTACATTATGTATTAATTATAGTTATAACGTTTAAATGTTGTTATTGGACATAAGTGGAAATGGGCATCGATTTGTTGTTGGCTGTCTAAAATAACCGGTTCAGCTTACGTGCAATATTAGTGTACACGCTAACACACCATTAATATTTTTGCAGAGGATTGCATGGAATTAAATTAAACAATTAAAGAAACCACTTTCTCTTTTTTTCCACAGCAAAATTGATTCATATGAAATAACGTTTAGTTAAAAAAAATTGTTACGATTTAGTGAACAAAATTCCTTTTATATAGTTCGAGCTAGCCGGAGGTCAATTATGAACATTTTTAGTTTACTTTTTGCATCATCGGAAATATGTAATTGGTTTTAGTACGACGAGGTAAAATGTTAAAAAATATACATAGGACATATTGCTGATAAAAGCGAAGTAGATAAGTACGTGTAAAGGGACATCGGAAGATATTTGTGTAAAGATGTCATCAAATCGTGTGATGTGATTATATGTATGTATATTTTTCCGAAACCTAACTTAATTGAATACATAATGTAAACTAAGTGCTTTGTTCACATGACAGTCATCGAAAAACTTAACTCTCTTGCTGTGCAAATTTACTTTTATTTTTTTTACGGAGAACTCGCTTGTTGCTAAAGCAGGGTTCATTACATAATTTACACTTATTTCAATTAAGTTCCGTTAAAAGCTAAATTAAGCATGGGTTCATGAAAAATGTCAGGTTAAACATATAAATACCAGGTAAATAACTTTGACTTATCATCTGTCTTATTTTTTTTACAGACAGAATTAAAAATGGGTAATTAGTAAATTTGTGCTTAGCGTACCAATTAGGTTATTTCTCGGTTTTGGCCAATTCGCTTTAGAATAAATCGAATGAAGTACTAGCTTCCATGCAAACATGCAATATCAAGTTAGTTATTTTCACAGTTTTGAGCAAAAACACTAGTAGATATTTTAAACTTGTAAAAAACTGGCTTTTATTTTATAGAAATTATTTGACGGAAATCCAAATTTGATAACATATATAATATTTCTATGACAGCAATTATTCATAGCCTGATATTAATTATGAACATATTTTTTTGTTTATTTTGCTAAAAAACCAATTTTCTATTAGCAAGTAATGTCAATAAGCTTTTAATTACTTTGATGAACTGGTGTCAGGGAAATATTGACATGATTTGTAAGGTATCCAATTAGAAATACTTCCACTTTGATACTAATTTTCTTTCAACTTTACATCCTCATGTACAAACATCACATCATTTGCATAACCACCAGGATAATGAACTTCCCCCACAACTCTATAGCCTTTTGTCGTCATGAAATTAATCAAGTCTTCCTTTCCTTCTGCTGTGTGAATGTACTCCACTGATAATGTCTACAAAATAAAAAAAATCAATTTTAATAAAACTACATCAAAATGATTCGCTCATATATCATAAAAAAATACTGAATTATTAACTTACTTTTATGAATACTTTATCAAATGGAATAGTTTTAAGAACTTTCAGCTCGCTTCCTTCAACATCCAAACTGAAATAATCCACAGTGGTCACATTTATAGCTGCCAGTAGAGAAAACAATGGCATGCATTGCACTTCAACATAATATTCTTTAGAATAGTGAGCCGCTTCCTCTGAGCTTAAAACCTGTCCAGTACTGAAGTGCTGTAAAAAGCTTGCCTAAATTAAATAAATGCATATTTATTAGTCATAATAAAAAATGAATAGGGTGACCTGAACTAATTATGTAAATAATTATCAAATTTGTTATTCGTACCGTATGAGGATGTGGTTTAACTGATAAGCAGTTATTAGCCACCCACGCCTTCCTGTTTTTCTTTTGCAACAGGGCAAAGTTTTTAGGGTCCCCTTCAACGAGAAGTCCCTGTGAATTAAAAAAATTGTCGTATTAACATCCTTTGCCATTAATAAAATAATATATCTGTAAAAAAATTAAAGTACGTTTTTACCGTCCAATTAAGATTATTTTCCATAAATAAGGTATTTGACCGTGTTTCTCCGTCAAGGGCGCCACACTCAACAAAAAATCCGTTTGTCTGCAAAAATAAATAGGATTGAGTATTTAACTATTTAAAACTAAATTAATTTTACCGGTTAGTAATTTTGTAAGAAATTTTTACCATATTATTTAAAAGTTTGCGAATAAATTGACCTTGTCCACGAGAGGGATCCCAATTGTCTTCTGTTAAGTTGTAACCTTCTGTGGATGGCGGTTGAATATATTTTTCGGACCAAATGTAATCAATCAGATTTTTATCGTCTTGTGGTAAAATTATAGGCAGTCCAGACGCTATGAGTTCAACTG
>JAQFZG010005567.1:0-10184 GCA_034695465.1 Entomobrya nicoleti
TTTTTTTCGTTCAGCTATGAAAACTGGATGTTTGAGAGAGAAAGCGGGAGGCTATTAATTATGACATCGAAATGTATTAACTCTCTTCTCTCTATGTGTGCAGTTACTAGACTAGATAGATAAAAAAATGTATAGCATTTTGTACTATTTAGTGCCACACCATCACCAATCATCACCACCAACCAACCAGCGCAGCGTGGCATATATACTTTTCATTGTAACAGTTTGCGATATTTTGCAGTAAAACCAAACAAGGACCACATACTTTACAAAAAGTTACTAAATAATATATAAAGTTTGAATGTTTCGGGGAGTAAAGATCTCACATTACATTATTGTGTGCCAGTAGCGTGTGGAGTTTTACTTTCAGTTCAGGGTACTGGGTACGTAGTACGTACGTTACGTACGCTTAGCAATTTTTTTGGCTGACTATAGCAATGGCAAATGCATGCTGGAAGCGTATTGGCACTTTGTAAAAATTTCCATTTACAAAACTCTTGCCAATTTTATCCCTGCCCATATTTTTATACTCTAGCTTGTTTTAATAGATGGAGAGAATGTTGCAATGCAATCTTGACTGTCTTAAATTGCGTTATTGGCACTGGAAAAATTGGATGTTGTATATTTTATACGTGGCTTTTATATGAGCTATCTTTATCTATTGAAAATACATTATATGTAGATATTAGGCATCATTTAACTATTGCAATGAAGCTGTGAGGAAGGTTCTTCATCCTCATACATAAAAAGAAAGTTTCTGTCATCCAGATATCTTTTAATTTTCTAGATGATTTTGCTTGGCTTTTTGGTGAATTTTCTTGAGATGAAGAGAAAAAAAACGAGTTTGTTGGAATTTTGTGGTTTTGGCTTGTGCTTTGGATGTTGGGTTTGGCAAAACTAGGAAAAAAGTTTACATAACAGATGTGCTTGGTTGTCAAAGAGTTGACGTTGTAATATGTATGTACGTAGCCTTCGCTTGATTTGAACAAGACAACACAAACACAAAACAGCCATAACTGTGCTTTAGGCTTAGGTTTTGGTGTGCTGCAGGGATTTATAAAAAGTTTGAAAGTTTCCAGTGCTAAAAAATGGTTTCCAGCTGATTCATGATGGGATGATAGTTTACAAGACAGAGATGTATGATTTGGCTTAAAGTATATTCCTAACAGCATATTATACGTTATCGATTTTATAAGGAATAACAACCAGCTTTTTTCATTTTATAGACATAAACTACCTTATATATTTCAAATGTACAAAAGTAGACATAACATTCTCATTCGAATTTCAAATCTCGACGATTTTTTTCTCTCTCTGCTGACTTGACAAGACAAACAGAACACTGATAACTAAACTAACAAGGAGGAGGAAATGGGAAATTTTTAGTTTATTTCGGTCCTTGCAAAAAATAAAGCGAAAAAGATTAGATGCGTGCATCTTGTATAACACAAGCCAAAAAATTCATTTGGTTTGTGCAAAGCTGTGTACCATGACTGCGGAGTACACTGAAACGTCAGCAATCATATTAATATTGATATGCAAATTGGTACATCACCACATACTAGGATTCAGAAGGAAATGTAAAAAATCATATTTTCGTAAAATGAAAACCTGTCAGTTGTCACTAAAATGACAGTGCAGGTTGCACAGAGTTTTTTCATGGACAAGGCAAGGAGGAAGTAAGGTTCAAATTTCAATTTTAGTTTCAACTTTTGCAATATTTCATCCTTTACTTCATTTCACGCTCTTTGTTATGCAATTTTGCTTACGTCATAGGATATGTATGCACATCGATACGGATTTGTTAGATCTATTTTTAAAGCTGTAGGAAACAGCACACCACCTACCTGTACACTGTAGATGGCTTGCACGGAGGCTTGACCAACGTCACCCAATTCTGACCGGACGCTTTTTAGCTCAGTTAAAACCTTTATCAAACAGATAAAAACACAACCATGACACATTGTGACGGAGGATAGGGAAAAGTCATTGACCATAAAGTAATTTATTTTTAGGTTTCGGTTTACTTCGTTTGAAATTCCGACTGACTTGTCAGTTTGTTGTATTGTCTCTTTTGATAAGTCCAGCAATATCTGCGTACTATGAACATAAAACGAAAATATAAGTCTGTAAGCACACCCCTCCATAGAAATCTGCAATACTATTAGCACACAATTTAATTTTAAATGAAACTATTATATTCTTACGAAACTGCTGATTGTATAACTTTCTCAATTGCTGTATCTATGCGGTCACTCATCATCTCCATTTCAGATTCCAAGCGTTCCTCAACTTCTGTCAGTCGTGTAGACTCTTTAGCTATGTTGTTTGCTAGACAGTAAAACATTTTTTTAAAATCACGTTGGTGCGCTTCATCATGTGTAAAACACTTTAGAGGGGATTTCATACCTAACGACCTGATTTCATCCAGGACAATATTGAATTTGGTCTGCTGCTTGATTGATTCCGCTTGAAGTGAGTCCTGGGATTCACGTAATTGGGAAAGCTTTAAAAGCGACGGAAAAACATGCAAATGCAATAAAATGGATAACAGGATAGCAAATATTTTGCAGAGACATTGGAAATTAAACTGGAGAAAGTAAAGAATGTGATAATATGCAAATTATGTACCTGACTTAACAAAGTAGAAAGATGTGCATCCAGCCTTACAAACCGGAAGGCTTGTGTGATTACATCTGCATTATTCTTTGAAATCTGCATCAAGTTTACAACCCGAGCAACTAAACTTTTACTGCTAGTGCCATCATCAATTTCCTTTTCAGACGAAGGCGCCATTGCCATTGACATATCGCCAGTAGTAGACGCAGCCGTTCCCATTATCCTTACTACATTATTCAACGTTTCGAGCATTTGTTGGGTTTGTTGGTTTTCTTCATCGTGTGCCTCTTTTGAGAGTTTACTTGGTAAAGATCTGTTCAGTCCGTTCCCTTGATCTTGTTTGCTGTTGTTCTCACCATTGTCTTCCGAGTGATTGTAAGTGTCAGTCAAAGATTCTCCCTGCACATTCCATTCCACAAACAAAACATACAAGATGAAAGCAAGCACATCAACCACTCTGCTTTTTCTTTGGTCATACGATATATAATGTACGTTATATGTACAACTTGACTATAGACAAAAAGGTAAAGAATTTCAACTCAATTGGTACATTCCGTCTAAAGTACCTGGTGATGTCGATGACGTCTCAATACATCCAGTGATCTTCCCCTGGGATGAGGCTCTGTAGCCACACACTTTATTACCAGCAGTATTAAAAACACACATTTCAGCTTATCGCAGGTAATTTTATGGCGGAACGAATAAAAACGGTTTGTTCCGTTATAAAACATTTTAGAGGATGATTACACAAAATAATTGCCCTATTATCTCACACGTAATACACTCACACTTTACAGGCACATAATCCTCAAATTACTTTTAAGGAAAAGCATTAAAAAAGACAAAAATCTGCTCGTTGCATAATAAAAACCAAGAGGAAAGGAAAAGCTCATTAAAAGCTGTGCGAGCACCTATCTCTCTTTTGAAAGACTAACAAGAAGAAGAAAACTCCAAACAAGATCTCAAAAGAAACAGAGCAATTCCTTCATTTTTTATTCGTGTGTCGTATGTCATCATTATAGCATCAGGAGAAAAACAGGCTCTAAAAATTCTTTGGGGAGTGAGTGCATGCACTATTATGTAAACTATTAAAACAACTCTCTGATTTACAAGAGTTCATAGTGCGTTCATTGTACACCACAAAACTATACACATTATTTTTAGTATGAATGCTTTTGCTTAGTTGGCTCGTTCACTTACTTTTTTTTGTGACATAGGCATGGCAAGTGAATGGACAAAAAAGAATTGTGTAATGTGCCAAGTGCCAACAACGCAACGACTCTTCTTCACATTTTACACACACTTTTTTATCTACTCGTGTATATCTTTCGGCAATCTTTTTTCACGCATATTTACATCTTTTTCTTCGTGGCAGGCTATTAGAGCACACTGGCTTGTTTTTTTATATTCTTTGTGTGGATTATCCAGGAGGGTTTTTTGTTGGTTGGCCCAAATTCATGATTCAGTCATTTGACTCTGAAAACACCACTTTTCATTTTCAAGTTCAGAGTGGCTTGTTGCTCAAGATTATAAATGCCAAAAAGGAGGAAGTGATGGGGTAATGGAGAATGTGTGTAATAACGCGTTTAAAAAGTCTTGATCTTCTTGACTTACGACAAAAAATGCATCTCATTTTTTAAAACCAGAAATACACTGCTGCTTACAATTTAGATGATAGCTTGTACATGTTAGTGATCTGTGATCTTCTATCATCAACATCATTTCATGGCGGTGCCACTACTGGTGTTAACCATTTTACAGCCACGTTAAGTAAGCTAAACGAGTAAAACCACAACATACAGCAAGAAAGATGAATACCATGAATCCACCACCACGTAAAAGGATTTGGAGTATTTCACTCAACACCCTTTCCTTTATATTTACACTTTATCTGCTACAACTGTCCAGTGAAGAGCAAATAAATGTGAAATATGGGAATACTTAAAAATCTAAGATTTCTTCCTTCGTGCGTACATGCATGGCGAGATAATCTTTTTATAATATCTTAACTTGAGATGAAGAGTAGATTAAAAATTGATTCGAAGATTTTGAGCTGAAGCTCTTCTCTGATCTTGACAGCAAGATAGATGAGTAAAGGGTAATAATTTTAGTGTTGAAAGCATTTCAGCATTTTTTTTGTGATGATGATATTCGGAAACTGGTTTTAAAATATACTAAACTTTATATCAGCGATGTCAGTAATGTATTTCATTTCAGCATAAAATATTCGTCTAAAGACAAATGGTGTGATATAAATTGAAACTGCGTGCAAAATTCAGTATTTTAATGCTACTCATATGAATTTTTGCAAGGAACCTAAGATAACAAAACTTATATGACAATGGAGGAGGGTTCAAGGCTATTTTCATGAAAGAAAAAGAAAGGCTTGGAAAAATAATACTGCAGTTTTGTAGGATTATTTATGATCCAAGAATCAAAATGCTACAATTGGAAAACATCTGCCTTATCTATGCTATTCTACTGCACCCTTTTATATGTTTTAAACCGTTAGCTTTCTCGTTTCGTTATGCAATATAATGCGGCACATGTTTCATGTGACACATTTTTTTTACATAATATTTTCTTTTATTATGTATAAGATTTTTTTGGTTTGTCCGTCCGGTAATTTATTTAATACATGTGTCACATATGTGACTCTTGTAAGTATGCAGAATAATAATTTATAGATGAAGATTTTTAAAGGGAGATTTATTTTTTTAAATAGTCCACCACTATGATCACAAAGGGTCTGAGGGCAAATTCATAATATTGTAATTGAACCGCTACTTCTGACTTGCAATTTGCAATGCAGTGCAATAGCTTTTTGTACTTTGCCCAAACGATTTCAACTAGCTTGCAACATTTGTAAAATTCGTAAAAAAAAAGCTAGTGCAAAATAGCATTTCTTACTACCAGCATCTCTCATTCATGGACCATGACTGCTAGTTATAAAGGAAAATGGCAATGGAGAGATTTTTTACTTCCTACTACCTATTGTACAGTTGTATGACCATGAGCGATATCTTATCATTTGTTCCGAGCAAACGGAATACCAATAAATTTCCCGTGTTCCTTTGCATCTTTACGACTCTCTCATTGTTCAATTGCTGTAGCTGCCTTTGATGTTGTTTCTCAAAGTGTTTTGTCTTTGCCATTTATATCGTAAAATTCGCAGAAGCTGCTAACAGAGAGAAAGACGAGAGTGAGAAAACAATATTATCGGTCATCGGTAACTTTACGACTTTTCTTTCAATGCGATGACGGCAGTTCTGTGATACAGTCTCCTTTCTAACGTACTCAAAGTACATTAATAATGTTATTTATTTTAGCTCTTTGTAAATATTAGCTCTTGTGTAGGTGTTTTTACACATTTCGTTTACCTTCTACACAATCCGTTGTAGTACTATCAATTTGTTGTAATAAAGCAGTCTCGTAATCCAATGTTTTTGTTAGATTACATCGTGTTACTACTGTTCTAGTTTACTTATCAGATTGTAAAAAGGGGTAGCAAGCAAAATTCCCTTAATCTGCAGAAATGGACTGCACAAAGTTCACTTGAACTAAAACTAAGCCCATGTAATAATATGGCTTTTATAGTCATAATAATAATCAAGGTGGTAGTGGTAATGATGATGAGTATGAGGGAGGGGACCAAGGCGTCAAGAAATGATAAAAAGGTAGAGTTTACATGTATTGCAGGGAAAGATGTTGCCAGAAATACTGTCAACTGTATAAATTCCTATTTATGTACGCATGTTTGTACTTGAGCCAAGCCAGATCTGTAGAAACATTACTTTTATTTCATTCCCTGAACTTCTACTCTTCTTCTTCAACTTGACAACTCTGTTTTTTTCGTAACAAGCCTTGTAGCTTATATCTAGAACATTTTGCATTGTCATTTTAAAACCTAAAATGGGTAACCGGGACATGCCGAAAAGTATGAAATGCTTAAATGTTTGAACACTAAAAACGTACAGTACGTGTCTATCCCATCCCATCATCATACGGTAAAAGTTTAATGCTTACTCTATGCTTAAACTTTTTCCAGCAGTTTGGGGAAATCTTCAAGAAATCGACAAAGTTGGTGGTTTGTAAAAAAAAAGTTTTGATCTTTCTAAAAATACATGATCATTTGAACTAACATATTTCAAGGCATATAGTTTGTTTGTTAGAGAAAACGAACTTGCTTCCATGTTGTATCTTTTGCAGAACATGCCATACTGAACTAAACTAGAGGGACAACTGAACTGAGAAAAAAATTGGACTCTGTTCCAGTTATTATTGACATTGGCTTAAATTGTGACGTCTAGATCACAAAAAAATAAAATGTGGTCCATGGGACACCTTATCGACCGACACATTTACTTGTACGATGATTTGATGTAAGGCTCTATAAAGCTGATGCAGTTTACAAGATAACAAGTATATATAGTGTTATTATTAGTGGCGAGACACCTAACGTTTTCCTTTGCAGTAAATTTACCGCTGACTTATATAAAGAATAAACACATAGCTATAAATATGTATGTATGTCTCATACATTTTGCATTACATATTATTTAGAGCTTATATTGTAGCAGTAGCACCAACCCACAACTCCCAGCCGACTAACTGCATCCAGAAAAAAACAGAACACATGTGCTATATAAACTGAAAAAGTGTGACTCGATTATAAACTAACCAAGTGCTACGACTTCATACACGACAGTGCAGAATCCTTTTGAGCCAAGCTCTCTTTCTTCAACTATAGGAATTTTCTCTCCTTTTTTTCTCTTCTCCACACGCTCACTCTACTTACTTACAAGAAGAACACTCGAAATTCTTCAATAAGCACAAAAAAGGTTCAGTTCAACAGAGTAGCAACAGAGAAACAAACTTACTTACAAAGATGGATTGATATACCATGAGTTGGGTAACAAACAGCACGAATCATTAAAAGAAGCAAGGTATTATTTTTTTCTCCTAACCTTTCCTTCTCTTTCTTTTTCATATTGGAGCCATCCTATGAGCTTATGAAGAGAAAAAATAAGAAGACGAAGAATACCTACCTGTAGTCTTCTTATTTTCTGTTGTCAATGTTGTTGTCAATATCATTCAACTCCCTGAGTCACAGTCAAGTAAGCAATATCGTGGTTGGGCTTGAGCTATTCGATGTACTTGATGCGATCACATCACAAGAATGAGAAATTGAAGTACATGTGCAAAGTACAAATGTACATATAACATATAAAATAGAAAGCAACAAAATGCAATGAAATGTGCAATATACATACAGAGACAAGTGAATAGAAAGTAGAGTATACACACACATAAAATACAACTACTTTATATACACATTGATATGTTTACAAATGTATAACATTTTGTTTTAATACTTTTATATTGAATAGGACATATGAAATAAGTACGGTGGCTTTTGCTGTGCTATGTGGTGTGTGATGTGAGGAGTGAAAAGACTGTCTTTTTTTCCTCACACACAAAACACAACCAACAGAGAAAGCTTTTTCGGTGTGTGTGGATATTTAAGTATGTATATACATAACATATATTACATTTTGTCCACGTTGTTTTCTCCGATGTAGTAAAGTAAAAGTATCCTATGTACACATGACTTATAATCAGAATCTACCAGAGTACTCTGGTAAATATGGCATATATAGAAGCAGTGGTGGAGGTGGTGGCAAAAGCATCCTTTTTCTCCTCTCGAACGATGAAGTCGTGGTGTTCTGGTCGTTTTATTTCTTTCTTTTTTCTCTCTTTTTTCCACTGGCAAAAATTTTCTATCGGGATGCAGGTGGTCGAGGTTGTTGCAGAGTTATAAGCATCACATCACATAAGAGAGAAAGAGAGAGGAACAAAACCCAACAGCAGAGGACCTGACTTGGCAGCCAAGCAAAACCAAGACCAAAAAAGAGAAAGAGGCAGTCACACACACACACACAACAACCCAGAAAAAAAATACGATGAAGAATTTCAACATAAGCTTTTTAAGCACAGTACAAGAACAAGCTATTGCTCTGCTTTGCTTTACTCTCCTTTTCTTCTCTGATAATCATATAGAGTAACACTCTCAACCAGTGCGCTCTCAGTTGTCTCTTGCCTTTCTCTTGGAAATAATCGGTTGTTCGTCTTCTTCTTCTCTGGAAGCACCATCATCATCCTTGTGCCAGGGCACCTAAATTTTTGCTCTTTTGCTCTCATCTCACTCTATTCACCATACTATCATCATTACCATCTATCTTCTTGATATACAAAGTACACTAACACAAAAATAACAGAGCAAAAAATTCTTTCTTTCTCTTTCCCTTCCGCCAAAAGTTATCATCTGATCTGACCTAGCCCATCGTTCTTCGTAATCAGAATCGTTATCACGGAAAACAAGCTTGGTCTAGTTTTTTCCTTCGCCGACTTTGCGAAAAAAAAGTTACACCTTCTTCTCCCTTTCATTTTTTCATCATCATTCAAGCAAAAAAAAGCCAACTTTGATAGCTTAAAAAATAGAATATTATATAACCTTCCATCCATCCCTGCTAGTTCAGCAATCAACACGTCATCCTCCTCACTCGCAGAGTAATTGCTTCCTCGACTTTAATAACAAGTAAGACACAACAAAACAACAACAAAAAAGTAGCAACAGGAAGACACATTTTTTAAACGTAGTAATAAGCATAACATGTCTGTATAAAAACATTTCTTCAGCTCAGAAGAAGAAAAGGCATTAAGTATAAAAAACCAACTTTATTGTATCGCTGCGTTGCACGCTACCTCGATTACGTTTTCTTCTCTCTCTTTCTCTATACTTACCTTATTGAATGTCTCAAACAATGAATTTTTTTTTTGCAAACCAAATAACTCTCTCCTGCTTTACTTGTGAATGGCTATAATACATAATATGTAAAAACTACTAAACTAACTGAAAAAAGCGGCTAACATCATGACCGTACTACTAACAAATCAAGCGCTGCGCATACTTTATTGCATAATCTGAATATTATACAACTTTTCAATATAAATATAGAGTATCTTTCGAGAAAAACTACAAAAAAATAGAAGGCGTTTTCACATGAAAACAAAATTAGCATTTTCTATTCTCTAATTTTATATATCTACATTGTTGATAGGTGCGTATATTATATTCTGCCAACTTTGTTGTTCATCAAGTCATAATTCAAGTAAAGCTGTCATGCAATCTTGAACAAAAACAGCTAACATGCGTCTCTTGGGGGAAAGAGAATCCCATGCAGTTTTCTTGTACTTTGTACACAAGCATTAATTAAAGTAATTAGGGATAGCAAAGAAAGCCATTGTTGATTAGTTTCTCTACTCTTAATTAAGCAACCAAATTCTCAGGCTAATATTATTATTAAGACATAAAAGAGAAAAACATGTTTGCCATTTTTTTTTCAAACTATACGAGCGAGCCGAGCAACATAAGTAGACAATAATTATATTCCTACCTACCTATCCATATAAATATCAGGACATGCGACATATAAATCTATATACAAAAGCACTGGAAATTGGACAGAGCTGATTTTTTGTGATAATTTTTAATACAAAAAAAA